>ML110703.1:0-91293 GCA_003697995.1 Taxidea taxus jeffersonii | reverse complement strand
TAGTTAACAATCTTGGCAAAATTGTCTTTAGTTATGAAATATGGCATCCTGTACTCACATATGTCTGGTGGATTTACCTAAAAACTGTAGATTTAAGGTACAGCTTTACAACAATGTTCCCCCTGTTCCATAACACAGTGTAACTATCATGGCATCCTCCAGTTGGATTTCCATATTGGGGTATTCACTGCATCTATTTTTAATTGGGATAAAAATACAATTTGATTCTGGCAACTCAGATATCCCCAGAACAGTATTGGCATCGAGACCTAGGAATGCATTAAGAAAGCAGAACCTCAGTACCCGCCTTTTACCTTCTCTATTAGAACCTGTATTTTATTTTATTTGTTTTTCCAAAAAAATTTTTTTTTAAAGATTTTATTTATTTATTTGGCAGACAGAGATCACAAGTAAGAAGAGAGGCAGGCTGGGGGTGGGGAGCGGGAAGCCGGCTCCCTGCTGTGCAGAGAGCCTGATGCAGGGCTCTATCCCAGGATCCTGGATCATGACCTGAGCCACCCAGGCGCCCCTAGAACCCGTATTTTAACAAGATCCCTTCGGTGATTCATGTGGGGCTACCAGAGAGCCTCGGGGGTGAAAGAATGCACCCAGGACAGAACAAAAGAGATAGAAGTTTATTGATCACACTGTAGGACAGGAGTGGGAGGTCAGTAAAGGAGAGACTGTCTGCCATGAAGTAGTGTTTATAGGGCGGGATAAGGGAGTATGAGGATATATGGAATTTTTGCAACCTTTTATGGTAATCTTAGGAACTGTCCGTGGTTGTAATTAGCACATTGGTCAGTTAGGGCCTATGGCTATTTGGAGGTGGGTCACTTAAAGAGCTTCTCTGTCTTCAGCTCTGTGGTCACAGTGGGTTCTCTCGCCTTGCTCAGGATCCCAGTGCCCAAGCTTGTTGCCTAAAGCAGCCTTCACAGTTCATCCGTATGTTCAAGTTAGCAAAGCTCTGAACTAGGCTCACACAACCCTCTGAACTAGGCTCACACAATCCTGCATCTTTGAGTATCATTCCCAAGAAGGGATATAGAGTTACGTGGATACATTCAACAACTCAATATTGAGGGCTTAACTATACGTGCTAAGCCCCGCGTTAAGAGCTATAGCTGGTTTGTTGATCTCGAACAAGTTGGTCAGGAACACTGCGCCCTGCCCCCCCATACTGCTCCCTGTCCCCCAGTCTACAGCCCTCAAGCATCAAACCCAAAACAACAAACATCAAAAACACAAATGTGTCTACAAAATAGGAAGAAATGTTTGTCCTGGAAACTTCAAAATATTTCTCCACTACAGAGCTCAACTGAGTTTAAACTTTTTTTTTTTAATTCTGAGGGAGGAGGAATCTCAGTTACCTGGGATCTAAGTGCAGATTTGGGAAGTAAATTTCCTTGGGGGTTGGGTAAGTTATAAAAAGCAAAAAACCCTCATAATCCTATTAAGCAGAGGCAACTAGTACTGCTCATCCTTTTTTTTTTTTTTTTGGTACATTATTATATAGTTGCCATCATATTTTGTATACAAATCAATTTCGGTTCTTTTCCATAACATAGCATGACCATTTTCCTACTAAGAACTCTTTATATTCTGCAGTCATTAAAATCATTCCCCATTTTAAACATACAAAGCAATCTTCCCCTTAATATTGGATAAAAAATAATACTGGGACGAATACTCTTATTAGATACATATTCTTGTCACACTCTATTTCATTACACTAACAATGAATGTCTGAAACGGATATTGATTTGAGATCAATATTTTTTATTATGTTATAGGAGTGTGATTCTAGGCTCCTAGCTTTCTAGGACTTTAAAAATCACAAATGGGATTAAGCTATACCTTAGTAGCATCTGACAATATGGAAAAGCAACCCACTCATACTAGCTTAAGAAAGAAATAAAAGAATATGGGGGAGTTTCACCTATAAAAAGTAAACAGAAGTCCAGCTGGGTCTGACGAACACTGGAAAGTTTTCAGACAGCTTTTCTTTTTAGGCAGTATAGTACCTTTCTTACTTCTCTGGGTGATTGCTGTATTGGCTAATAAGTTTGGGGCATCTGGGTGGCTCAGTTGGTTAAGCGACCATCTTCGGCTCAGGTCATGATCCTGGAGTCTCAGGATCAAGTCCTGCATCAGGCTCCCTGCTCAGCACGGAGTCTACTTCTCCCTCTGGCTCTCCACTTTTCATGCTCTCTCTCTCTCAAATAAATAAATACTCTTTTAAAAAAAAAGTTGTCCTCTGTGCATACATGACATTCAGCTCCAGACTTATCATTAAAATTCTAGGGCTCATCATCATCTAAATGACACTCCTATCCCCTCTAAATTCCCAGAAGAGCTAATCCAAATGCCTCCCCACCAATATCAGAATTCCCTGTCGGTCTGTATAGGCCATCCAGAGCGCTGAAGGAGAGTAAACTAGCTCTTCAGGAGACAGGAAAGGAGTTAACAACCAGAATCAGATTAAGATTTTTCTTCCTTGGTCTACCCTGAGCTCGATGATGGCTGTCTGCAAATGAGCCCAAAGTGAGAGGGATCCTTCAGACTATTAAAAACAAGAAACAAAACAAAAAAAAACCAAATTCAGCATCTGTTTCAACATGTAGGACATGCTTTTGAGTATGCAGAAAGTAGGTTTCCCTGGCAGTGGAATGCATGGATCAAGCCATACATTAAAAGATAATAAATATGGTTGTGACAAATCAAGGTGAGGACAAAAAACAAGTCTTTTTTTTTTTTTAAAGATTTATTTATTTACTTATTTGACAGACAGAGATCACAGGTAGGCAGAGAGGCAGGCAGAGAGGGAGAGAGGAGGAAGCAGGCTCCCTGCCGAGCAGAGAGCCCGATGTGGGGCTGGATCCTAGGACCCTGGGATCATGACCTGAGCCGAAGGCAGAGGCTTTAACCCACTGAGCCACCCAGGCGCCCCCAGAAAACAAGTCTTGATAGTGAAATTATGTTCTTGTCATTTTGGAATAAGAAGTTTGTGGGCACCTGGGTGCTTCAGTTAAGCAGATGCCTTTGGCTCAGGTCATAATCTCAGGGTCCTGGGATCGAGCCCCGCCTTGGACTCCCTACTTCACAGGAAGTCCGCTTCTCCCTCTGCCACCCCCCACCCCATCTCTCATGAATAAATACACATCTTTAAAAAAAATAAGAAATTTGAGCTATGTGAATTCATTTCTAAGATTTTTTTTCCCTTTGAGTTCCTAAATTCATTTTTGTCCAGTCTTGGATCTACGGAGTAAAGAAATCGTATTTAAGCCAGGGGAATTTAGTTAAGTAGCAGAAAGTGGAAGGGTGTAGAGAAAAAGATGGAGTCATTCAGGTCAAGCAGGAGCCTGTTTCAAATAGGGACCTGTGTCAAGCAAAGACGCGCACAGTTCAGGGTACTGCAGAGAGGCACCTGGGTAGCTCAGTCAGTTAAGTGTCCAGCTCTTGATCTCAGCTCAGGCCTTGGTCTCTGGGTGGTGAGTTCAAGCTCCTCATTGAGCTCCACGCTGGGTGTGGAGCCTACTTCAAAAAAAAAAAAAGGGGTTTGCAGCCACAAGATCATTGGGACCAGCATCAGCTGACACCCCCAGAACTCATAACAAGCAGAAGCAGGGGCCCAAGACCGATTAAAACCCCTTTGAAATGGAGAGGATTTTTGCAGCAAACTGTCACTCTTCAGACATGACCCCTCTACATCTGGCCACTTAAAAAAGGCAGCTGCCAGACTGATCTCTGAACAGAACTCAGATCCTTTACTGCTGGAGCGTAATAAGCAATATGTGTCAAGCTGACCTGACTGAGGGAAGCCTTATCTCAACCTTATCTCAACCGCACCCACAGATTGCCTTGTTTCCTGTGCCCTTCTGTTATTTTGTTTGTTGTGTGGCTTCTTATGTTCTGCTCTGTGGGCTGGGTAGGAAGTCAAGTTAATCACATGGTGAAATATCATGGAGTTTGGAGTCCTGAACCTGCTTTTTAAACATGATTAACTTTGCTTTATGATAAGAGAAAGCTGACATTGTGGAAAGATACAACTCGTGTATGCACCTTTGTAGTGTGCTCACAAAAGGGGTCATGGCAACATCAAAGGCTGGAACATGGACTGAGAATGGACTGGAGAAAGCTAGAAACACACACCCAAGAGAACCATGGTTGCAATCTCTTTCTGCCTGGGATTTTCTTTCACAAGCTTTTCATATATATATATGTACATATATATGCATATATATGTATATGTGTGTATATATGTATGTATATGTATATATATACACACTTTAACATGGGACTTTCTCTTAAAGAATATGCAACCTAAGTGGGTTCTGTGACTTGGGGTATATTTCTCTCTTACCACTACACATGATCTTCCTGTGAGAAATGGCTCAGGTGGGATGACAAGGCACACATGAGGTGACTGATCATTTATCCTGAATCCGTATCATTTACAGGCAGTTAATAAAGCTTAGATTTAGGTTTGGTATTCCCTAAATAAATGAAACATGAAGTTTCTGAACTGCTTTCCATGCTCCCGAGCCAACAGAATATTGCATCAGACGGTGACACAACAGATTGACAGAAGTTCAAACTCTAATGTAATTTATCATTCACTCAGTGGGGCAAGGTCTAACTTATTCTTTGACCTAAACAACATTCTTGTCTATTTAAGACCCTGACTTTATATTTCTATTTTATATTTCTGAGGTTTATTTTTTAAGGTGATTAGATACTTTGGTCCACTGAACTAACAAAAGTGAATCTACACTTTCATCACGAGGCAGAAGGACTGGACTCTATTTTGAAAGCCAGTCTAAACTTTTCTCATATGAAGACACTTGCAATTTTTTTTATTATGAGGCACTTATTCTTCAGCCACTGATAAGAATCTAAAAACCTAGCATTTGATAAAGTGCAACATCCCTTCCTAATCAAAACTCTTCAAAGTGTAGGGGTAGAAGGCACATACCTCAATATTATCAAAGCCATCTATGAAAAACCCACGGCAAGTATCATTCTCAATGGAGAAAAACTGAGAGCTTTTCTGTTAAGGTCAGGAACACGGCAGGGATGTCCGCTATCACCACTGCTATTCAACATAGTACTAGAAGTCCTAGCCTCAGCAATCAGACAACAAAAAGAAATTAAAGGCATCCAAATCGGCAAAGAAGAAGTCAAACTATCGCTCTTTGCAGATGATATGATACTATATGTGGAAAACCCAAAAGGCTCCACTCCAAAACTGCTAGAGCTTGTACAGGAATTCAGTAAAGTGTCAGGATATAAAATCAATGCACAGAAATCAGTTGCATTTCTTTACACCAACAACAAGACAGAAGAAAGAGAAATTAAGGAGTCAATCCCATTTACAATTACACCCAAAACCATAAGATACCTAGGAATAAACCTAACCAAAGAGGCAAAGAATCTATACTCAGAGAACTATAAAGTACTCATGAAAGAAATTGAGGAAGACACAAAGAAATGGAAAAATGTTCCATGCTCATGGATTGGAAGAATAAATATCGTGAAAATGTCTATGCTACCTAAAGCTATCTACACATTTAATGCAATGCCTATCAAAATTCCATCCAATTTTTTCAAAGAAATGGAACAAATAATCCTAAAATTTATATGGAACCAGAAAAGACCTCGAATAGCCAAAGGAATATTGAAAAAGAAAACCAAAGTTGGTGGCATCACAATTCCTGACTTCAAGCTCTACTACAAAGCTGTCATCATTAAGACAGTATGGTACTGGCACAAAAACAGACACATAGATCAATGGAACAGAATAGAGAGCCCAGAAATAGACCCTCAACTCTATGGTCAACTAATCTTCGACAAAGCAGGAAAGAATATCCAATGGAAAAAGGATAGCCTCTTCAACAAATGGTGTTGGGAAAATTGGACAGCCACATGCAGAAAAATGAAATTGGACCATTTCCTTACACCACACACGAAAATAGACTCAAAATGGATGAAGGACCTCAACGTGAGAAAGGAATCCATCAAAATCCTTGAGGAGAACACAGTCAGCAACCTCTTCGACCTCAGCCACAGCAACTTCTTCCTAGGAACAACGCCAAAGGCAAGGGAAGCAAGGGAAAAAATGAACTATTGGGACTTCATCAAGATCAAAAGCTTTTGCACAGCAAAGGAAACAGTCAACAAAACCAAAAGACAACTGACAGAGTGGGAGAAGATATTTGCAAACGACATATCAGATAAAGGGCTAGTATCCAAAATCTACAAAGAGCTTAGCAAACTCAACACCCAAAGAACAAATAATCCAATCAAGAAATGGGCAGAGGACATGAACAGACAGTTCTGCAAAGAAGACATCCAGATGGCCAACAGACACATGAAAAAGTGCTCCACATCACTGGGCATCAGGGAAATACCAATCAAAACCACAATGAGATACCACCTCACACCAGTCAGAATGGCTAAAATGAACAAGTCAGGAAATGACAGATGCTGGCGAGGATGTGGAGAAAGGGGAACCCTCCTACACTGTTGGTGGGAATCAAGCTGGTGCAACCACTCTGGAAAACAGCATGGAGGTTCCTCAAAAAATTGAAAATAGAGCTACCTTATGACCCAGCAATTGCACTACTGGGTATTTACCCTAAAGATACAAACGTAGTGATCCAAAGGGGCACGTGTACCCGAATGTTTATAGCAGCAATGTCCACAATAGCCAAGTTATGGAAAGAACCTAGATGTCCATCAACAGATGAATGGATAAAGAAGAGGTGGTATATATATACGATGGAATACTATGCAGCCATCAAAAGAAATGAAATCTTACCATTTGCGACGACATGGATGGAACTAGAGCGTATTATGCTTAGCGAAATAAGTCAACTGGAGAAAGACAACTACCACATGATCTCCCTGATGTGAGGAAGTGGAGATGCAACGGGGGTGGGAGTTAAGGTGGTAGGAAAAGTAAAAATGAAAGAAGATGGGATCGGGAGGGAGAAAAACCAAAAGAGACTCTTAATGTCATAAAACAAACTGAGGGGGGTGGGGGGAAGAGGGGTTGGGTGAAGGTGGTGGGGTTACATCATATGTTTAAATAAAGCTTAAATAAAGTAAAAAAAAAAAAAGAATCTAAAAACCTATCCTATTGCAATTTAGTTATCAGATGGACTTACTTTGTATTAAAGTTGAAAATTCTTTTTAGGGAAAATTCAATACTATAATTATGTATTTCTTACCATGTACAATTTACACTGGCATTTTTAAGCTTCTGAGACTAGTAAAATATTCATTTTTTTAAAAAGATTTTATTTATTTATTTGACAGAGAGAAAGGGAGAGATCACAAGTAGGCAGAGAGGCAGGCAGAGAGAGATGGGGAAGCAGGCTCCCTGCTGAGCAGAGAGCCCTATGTGGGGCTCGATCCCAGTACCCTGAGATCATGACCTGAGCCGAAGGCAGAGGCTTAACCCACTGAGCCACCCAGGCACCCCAAAATATTCATTTTTAAACAACACAACTTAGGGGGCGCCTGGGGGCTCAGTCGTTAAGCGTCTGCCTTCACCTCAGATCATGATCCTGGGGTCCCGGGATCGAGCCCCTCATCCGGCTCCCTGCTCTGGGGGGAGCCTGCTTCTCCCCTCCCACTCCCCCTGCTTGTGCTCCCTCTCTTGCTGTCTCTCTCTCTGTCAAATAAATAAAATCTAAAAAAAAAAAAAACCCAAAACAAAACACAACTTAAAAAATTCTCCATTATATGAATAATACTTTTTTTCTTTACTTTTTTATTTTAAGCAAACTCCACGCCACACATGGGGCTTGAACTCACAATCCTGAGATTAAGAGTCACATGCTCTACTGAGTGAGCCTGCCAGGTGCCCTGACATTTAGAGTTTGAAAGCAAATCATCACCTGTAAAACTGATGAATTAATCAGAGAATAATGTATCACAATGTATTCGAGGAATTGTACTTTAGCTTCATGTATTTTCTTATCTCCGTGTATGTTGAAAACAACCACAAGACAACTGCTATTAAATGTATTTATTACCATTTTAGATGTTTATACACACTTTAATATGTATGTATTAAAATATTACAGAAACTACAATCACCTGATGGTAGTAGAGACTGCTTACTTGAAAATATTAACTTCCTGCATATCAAAATGCAACATCCTCAAATGAACTGCAAAATGCCTAAGGTACATTAAAGAGATAAGACGGAGTTTATCATACTATACAGCCTTATAAAGAGTTGCTAGCCAGCACAAAGGTAACAGATTTATTTTACAATGAAAACGTGCTTTGATAGTTTGAAGGCTTGGACACAATGTAGGGCACTTTCCAGAAGACTCAAGGGATGCTTTGGGTAAAAAGTTAGAAATATATAAAACACGGCAACTATCAGAAAGATCTTTTTAAAAAGAGTATTAGACAATCATCCTTTAAAAAAACACTTAATATCAATTTCTTCTATCCAAACTGACATGATTCAGGTATTTTTAAATATTTTAGAAACACTTCCTGAAAAATTTCCAAGACAGTAGCTTTCAGATGCTCCCTCAATGCCAAGGTACTGAGATGAAGTAAATCTTAGGAGAACTCACCACCAACCGCAAGCATTTTTTAAGCATATGCTTACTCTTCTTACCACCTTAAGCTTAGAAGTGGGCAATCCCCCACAAATGTTCACTGAGTTCAGCGAACAAATATTCACAAATGTTCAGCTGAGTAACAACTAAAATATCAAAGTATCCTTTGGAAGACTGTGGGAAATCAAAAGTGTCAGTTTATACAAGTATTCATAAACACATGAAAATGTTCTAGTTTATCCTAACTGCCTCAGCCCTATTGAGTGCTATACAAAGAAGTAATTAAAAGGATAAATTTCGGGATGCCTGGGTGGCTCAGTTGGTTAAGCGGCTGCCTTCGGCTCAGGTCATGATCCCAGCGTCCTGGGATCGAGTCCCATATCGGGCTCCTTGCTCAGCAGGGAGCATGCTTCTCCCTCTGCCTCTGCCTGCCTCTCTGTCTGCCTGTGCTCACTCTCTCTCTCTCTCCAACTAATAAATAAATAAAATCTTTAAAAAAAAAAAAAAAAGGATAAATTTCCTGAGTAGTTCCATAAAATATGGATAATATTTAAAAATGAGAAGCAGTCTGAAAAGAGGCAAGCTAAAGATTAATTATACTGTCTTATTATAGAGCATAGAGGAATTTAGTAATTAATAGTACCACATAATTGTTTTATTCAGGTTCTGTTGTCAGGCCTGCTTTTTAAAATTAAGTCACTATGGAGAAAACATTTTCAGTCTGTAATTATATTTAAATAATCGATTTGACTCTAGTTTTTAAAGTCTATTAATTTAGCAAAGATAGCCAAAAGTTGGTATTTGAGGAAAAGACTTTCAGTGCAGGGTATGAACAACGAAAGATCATTAAAAAGGCGTTAACAAAAGGATTCTCCATAAAAATAGAGCCACCTCAGGCAGGTCCACCTATACTTCTAGTTCAAGGGAGAAACGAGGTCAATCTTTAAAAATATTATATAATTTTAAACTTTGCACTAAGTCAGGGCCTTTTTCCCCCCAAGAGTCAGGCTTTAGTGTACTTGAAGGAAATTAAGTATATTGAAAAGATACTGGCTTCCAACAATATACGGACATATTGCTGTATGGTATCAATATATTGATATATAATCCAGTAGAAGAGTAACAACACTGATCCTAAGTGATAATTAAGTGTCATCATTCAAACTATTTCTGGGAGAAAAACTTGGTTGCCCCTTTCCTCAAGCGAGGATACAATTTTCCTCGAAAACAAGATACAAAATTAGAAATTCTGAAAGATTCTGTTTGTTAACCTCCGAAAAATACACAATCACCTTTTAAGTATAAAGGGGTAAATACAGGGGCACCTGGATGGCTCAGTTGGTTAAGCATTTGCCTTCAGCTTGGGTCATGATCCCAGGGTCCTGGGTTCGAGCCCCGCATCGGGCTCTGAGATCTGCGGGGAGTCTGCTTCTCTCTCTCCCACTCCCCCCTGCTTGTGTTCCCTCTCTTGTGTTCCCTCTCTTGCTGTGTCTCTGTCAAATAAATAAATAAAAAGAGCTAGATATAATCGTGCCTTGTCTAAAAGTGACACTGTTCATCAGAAATCTAGTGCTTCCTTTCTCTTCCCAAATCTTTGGAGATTTAATATACCTTGAGAGGACCAACCAACAGTGGAAATTTAAGCCAACTAGCTTAAACTTATGGAAATTCAGCACCATTACTGAGGAAACATGCCTCTGAAATATGAGGGTATAAAAAGAGCTTCATTCCAAAAGGAAACCTATCATTACAAAGGAAGCAGTCAGTCTCTTACATTCAAATCATGAGGATTAGTGATCACTGGTTCCTCTGGAATGAGACTTTTGACTCCAGCATTTATGTATGTGTTTATTTATGCTTTATAGTATGGCTATATGTGGCTCAAATAACTCACTGGTATATAAAAAATAAAAAGGGATTAAAAATCCGAATTCTATTAAGGACTAGTAAAGTAAAATAATATGAAATGTCAAGGTTCGATCTAGTACTAAAAAAAAAAATGTACCTCTACATAGACTGTAGAGCATCAGTTCTCAACCTCTTTTCTGACACAATGAATCCATGACATATTCCAACAAATAAACCCGTATTTGAACCAAGCTTTTCAAAAATGGGAAGGAAAATAAAGTATTACGGAAACTGAGATGGGACGAAAATCTTCATGGCAGATCAGCACCAGTCCCGTGCGCTGGGTTATGGCGGAGAGCGCTGGTGCAGATGACCCCTGGCCGCCAGCTTCAGCCCTCACCTAGTTCTCTCACACAAGAGTATTTACCAGAGCCCGAGTGAGTCAGTAACAATGGAATGCTAACTGGAAATTTTCTCTAATTCATCTTTAAAAAGTAAATCAATCACAAAACACAAATGCTTTGTATGAATGACAATGAACTTGTGATACTTCGCAAAAAAACAGGAGACTATTATTAGTGTGTTGGTTACCTGCGAACAATCCCTGTTCTAGGATATTGCTGAGGCTTTAGAAAATACAACCGTATTCCTCAGAGTGCGGGACTTATGTAAGGAATTTAAAACCTGTAGTTGTGAAATTTATTAAGTTGATAATGAGGAAACTGATTCCATCTACAGAAACTGGCTATGTTGGGCATAACCCAATTCTCAGCCGGAAGCCTCTGAGGATCCCTCTCCTGTTTGTAAAATCTATAAGGACCATGGCTCCTTGAGATTACAAACAATCAGAAGGGGTGTGGCACCCAAGACCTGGTTCTCAAGGCTGATGTGAAGAGCAGGAAGACTGGCTTGCAGAGGGGACAGTCTTAAGGCATCAGGGGAGCTGTAGGTCAGAATGAGGTAAATGCTAAAAGAAACAAATGTCTGAAGATGCCAGAACTCCAGACCAGGACAACCCGCCAATGCGTTACACCAGGGCAGCCATCTAAACTCCTTTCCCTGAGTTTTCTATTGGCTTGAAGTTCTATCCTAGGAGAGGATCTGATTATATGAGAGAAGTCAAAGAGAAACCAGTTTTATTTTACTTTCTGTAAGACAGAGACTGGCAATTTTTTTTTTTTTACATATAGGCCCAGATAGTAAATATTTTCAGTGTTACTGTCACATGATCTGGTCTTGGTCTCTGGTATTTTTTTTTCCTACAACTCTTTAAAAATGTAAACATTATTTTTAGCATGCTAGCCATATAAAAGCAGGTGCTTGCCAAATGAGGCCATAGCTTGTAGTCCCTTGATACAGAAGAAAAGCAAGTCTCAACTACTAACTCTCCTTCTTTTTTTCAACTTTAAATAATGTCAGAATAGGAATTAGAGATTCAAAGGACTGTAAGGATGAGTGATCTAACTTCCCAAATGGGGAGCTCAAGGCTCAGGGGTCCCAAGTGACTTGCTTGTGAAAAGAGAGGTCAAACACTTGTCTCTCTTTTATCTTCCATTTTTGGAATAAACTCAAATTTGAGGGCTCCCTTTAAAATAAGAGTACTAGAGCTTTACTATATTCACAGCTTAAAGTATTTGTTTTACCAGATACTTTTTTTTCACATTCTTTTATCATTTTCAAGAAATTTACCCTAAGAACCAAGAAAAACTTACCATACTTTTAAACTAGTATTGAAATACCATGGGGCTTAAGGAGGCTTAGAATTCTGTCCCCTAAACTCAGTCAACTGGACAGGCTGGCTTCTGAGTAGAAGCCTGAATATGGCTGCTGGGTAGAGGTGCCCCCTTATATGACAAAGCAAACAGACGTTGCTCCTTTCTCATTAAGTCCCTCCAGAATACACTGAGCTACTAAGCAAATACTTCACAGAAAGAGTCTAACCCTATCCATCTACATTTTTTCCTATTACAGAAATATGGTATTAGGAATAGCACTTTAGTGTCACTTCTCAGAGTTAATTAAACAAAAATTTTTCATTTTCCATCAAATGGTAAAACTGAAGCTTATTCTTTGTACTTGAGTGACTAGTTGTTTCCCACAGCATTTCTGATTAAAACCTGCTTTTATTATCCATAAAAAGATTCTCTAAACTAAAGCAGATATAGTCAGATATTCAAAATGAACCTTCCCTAAATTTAGTACTTGAATTTTAAACTATTTCACAACCCTAGAACAAAAGAAAAAAAATCTTTCATGGGTCAGTTCCGAATATAGTTTGAAATCCCTTGAACCTTTTAAAATATGCTTATACAACAACTGAATTTATAAAATACTATCACTGATAAACCATGTATCATCCAGGTTGTTTTAAGAAATGCCATCACAGGGGTACCTGGCTGGCTCAGTCGGTGGGGTATGCGACTCTTGATCTCACAGGACTGTGAGTTTGAGCCCCACGTTGAGTGAGAGATTACTTAAAATCTTAAAAAAAAGAAAAAGAAAGAAAGAAATGCCATCACATATCAACTCCTAAAAGATCACAACTGCATCAAACACAGATTTGTGAAAATCTTCATTTGATTTATTTAAATTAATTTTTTTAAAGTAAACTCTATGCCCAGCGTGGGGCTCAAACTCATGACCCTGAGATCAGGAGTCGCATGCGCCCCTGAAAACTTTCATTTTAGGTACGAGGTCACGTGTTTTCTCTACATCACGTCCCCATGTTTCAGGTAAGAGGAATTTGACTCCCTTAACACTAAAAATTAAGGATGCCCTCCTCCATCATTAAAAAAGATTGAAGAAAAAAATCATTACTTCTTAATGATCCATAAGTGGCTCCTAGATCTTCCTTTTATTCTACTGTATTTGAAAACCCTTCTTCTTGAAGTTTCAACTTGAAGTCCTCTTTGATTCTCTCTAGCAACTCTGGTTTAAAAATAATATCCAGTGCAGTCATTGCCAGAGCCTTGGCGGTCCGTAAAGTGTAGGACTGAGCTTCTTGTGAACCTAAAAGGTAGAGAAAATAAATGGAAAAACCTCTGTATCTATTATAAATGACTGGTTTTCAGGTTAGCGCTTGATATCAAAACTGCCTCTCCAAATGCCCACCCCAATACAGTATTTTCTGAGGTCACATTACATAATGAAGTAACAGGCTAAACCAAACAGGCAACTATTACCACAAAGAGAGCGTACGCCAACACGGCCACTTCTAAGAACACTTACCTGCGGCTTCAGTGTATTGTTCTGTATGATTCAAGGCATTAGTTCCAATGTAAAAATATGGATGAATCCCAGGAACCACAAAAGTAACATTTCCAAAATCAGTAGATCCTTGGAAAGGTAAGACAAGCCATGAATTTCTAATTGTTAGTCCAATGAACACCAGACCATACACTTACCCAATCTCTGTAGCACCTGGCATGATTTGCTAGTCCTTTCCTACTAGAAATTCTCTACTCCTTTGGCCTCCATGACTTGAATCTCTCCTGATTGTCTGGCTTTCTGTCTCCTCTAAGTTTCCTCTGCCTTTGTCCTAAGTGCTGGTCATTCCTAGGGAGTCATTTTTGGGTTCCTTCTCTGTGTACTTGGGTGACCCCCAAAACTCCTGTGTTTTTAATCATCTTTCAGATACTAACAACTTCTCTATCTCCAACCTAGACATCTTTGGGAGGTTCTGGATTCAATAGGCTACTGAACAGCTCCCCTTAGAAGTCCCCAAAGCACCTCAAACTTAACATACTAATAATATGTACCAACTTACCATACCCCAACCTGCTTCCCTTATCTCAATAAATGACATCAACCCCCATTTCTATGGCCAAGTCCTTTTGAGTCCACTTCATCAACATCTATTACTGTATCTCAGGAGAACATCTCTAACATGCAAACATATTAGTAATGATGCTTTCAAAAGGAACAAAATCTAAAATAACCCCCAATACACTTATAACTACTTAAATTCTAATAGTTACTTACTAAACAACTATTAGTAAACAACTATAATAGTCACACCTCAAAAACTGGAATGTCCCCTTATAACTTGCTAGCCTGCCTACTGATGACTGAGAATGAATCAAAATTCTAGTTCTCCTTTAAGTAGCTTACTCAAAAATTAGAACTCAGCAAACTTAAACACTAGAAGTATTTAGAATACAAAGGAAAAAGCATGCTGGCTATTTCTAACAAAAAATCTGCTCATTTAACACTTCATATTCACTGAAGAGTTCATTAGTTTCTTTCCTGTAGCCATTAACTTTGTGAAAAATATTAAATATTTTAAAAAATTATATATTAAATATATTTTAAAAATATTAAATATTAAAAACAAGAGCAATAACCCCCTATCTCCAAAACTGCTAAATAAAACCATTTAGCCAAAAATGGTATTTTCCTTCCTCAAATAGCACAATATAGTATACATGAAGGAACTTAATTACCTGAAGAGCCATTCAGCATTGCATCTTCTGAAATAAATTCTATTCCCAGTTTTTTTCCATTTTCAATATAAGCTTTCCACAGGCTCTTATTGGGAAGAACATTGTAATAATCGTGTACTCCACCTTTTATTTCTACCTAATAAAAAATTATAAAACAAATTTTGAAATAAAAAACTCATTCACTATCTAATTTTCAAACCAGCAAGAGCTGTTTAAGGGCATACTTTCCCTTCCAGATATAAACTCTCTCAAATATTTTACCTTTAAAAATTATGTATTTTCTACAATGAGACTTCCCTAGGGCCTATCTCCTTTATGTGATATATGCACCATACCACACAATGTTACCTCACTCTACTGGTCAGTGAGTCTCAACTTCAGTAACTTCAGTAGGGTGCGGGGGGGGAGCCCAAGAAGCTCCATTTTAACCAGCACCCCCAAGTAATTTTGTTTCATGTGGTCCAAAAACCAGGCACTGAGGAACACTGCTCTAAGCTATAGCCTCTACAAGAAAAAATTCAGCTTTACTCATATCCAAAATACACTCTGACACTGCCACCACTACCTGAAAAGTTTAAAGGTACCCTGGGAGAAAGAAGATTCACAATGAAGAAGGGTTGACTATGGTCTTCACTTACTTTTAATTAATTTTTTTAAAAGATTTTATTTATTTATATGACAGACAGAGATTACAAGTAGGCAGAGAGGCAGGCAGAGAGAGAGGAGGAAGCAGGCTCCCCACAGAGCAGAGAGCCCAGTGTGGGGCTCGATCCCAGGACCCTGGGATCATGACCTGAACTGAAGGCAGAGGGTTTAACTCTCTGAGCCACCCAGGCGCCCCTATTTATTCATTTTTTAAAGTAATCTCTACACCCAATGTGGGGCTTGAACTCACAACCCCAAGATCAAGAGCTGCATGCTCTACCAACTGAGCCAGCCAGGAGCCCCCATGCCTCACTTATTAATTTCAGTATTTCGGTGTATGAAGATTTACAAGCTGTTTATTGGTGGCGGTTAAGAGGATTTACAGATTTTGTTTTGATTAAATCCAAATGGGTAACAGCTCCTCAAACTAAACGTAATACCAGTAACACTAGTAAAAGCCAATTATAAAATGGCAGGGTGGACATTTCTTCTATTCTTAGCAATATCTAAGTTAGAAATAATGACAACCTGGAGGTGCTGGGGTGGCTCAGTGGGTTAGGGCCTCTGCCTTCTGCTCAGGTCATGATCCCGGGGTCCTGGGATCGAGCCCCACATCGGGCTCTCTTTTCACCAGGGAGCCTGCTTCCCCACCTCTCTCTCTGCCTGCCTCTCTGCCTACTTGTGATCTCTGTCTGTCAAATAAATAAATAAAAATCTTTAAAAATAAACAAACAAACAAAAATAGTTCTTTAAAAAAAAAAGAAATAATGACAACCTGGTCATATATTACAAGTCAGCCAATATATAAAAAATTATTAAGAGACTATCTAAAATATAGATTAAAATCTAGTAACAATGAACCTCATCCTAAGGGAATATTCCCCTTGTGATACTAGCTAATGATAACAGCTCATGCATTTATTCTATAAATATTTTTATTATAATTATAAATAAATAAGGGATGAATTTTTTCCTCTCTGGACATTTATACTGCCTGAGAATCACTGCTACTGTGAGATACCATTCACTAGCTGAATAAATCACACATCTCTAGTCTAATGAGAGCAGAACAAATAAATTAGTAAGGATGAGAGTCAGGCCCTAACTCTTAACAAACACCTAATTTAATTCTCATAAGAACCTGAGGATAGATTATATTATCTCCATTTTTCAAGAGAAAATGAAGCCCTAAACAGATGAAATTATAAGACAGTAATAATGTTTCCAAAAGTTACAAAATCAGTAGGCTAAGAGGCACCTATTCCAGATCTTGGCTCTCTGACTAGACCCTGAGCCCCCTCCCAGGGCAAGATGATGTAATTCTCAAGCTTCCCATTCTACTGTATGCCCTGTATGATTAGTACATAAATGTCACTGATTTCATGGTTCAAATGAACAAACTTTCCTCACTAACTTCTGCATCTATTTTAACTTTCCAGGAAGCCATAGTATTTATATCATTGCTGCACATACCTGTAATTTTGCAAAAATAGCTTTTGCTTATTTTGCCCTAAAGTTCCCTTTATAGGAACTATGTGAGTAATTCTGAAAACATAACTGCCAAAAAGGAAGGCTATAACTTGCAAAAAAGCAGGGATTCGAGTTCAGCTCTATGAAGAGTTATTTTAAGAACAGTGTAATAAGAGGACTGTGGTCCTTCCTATGTGGGCACTGAGTAAAATGAGTAAGAATTAAAGACCTTCACATCAGCTATTCAGTCAACTGATTTTACATACTCAAAACACTGCCAAATGAAAAAGGGGCAAGGTAGATTCTAACTTTTTAAAAAAAAAGATTTATTTATTCATTTTAGAGAGACCTCATGTGCTTGTACACATGTGGGGTGGGGGAGGGGCAGAGAGCATCTCAAGCAGACGCTGAGCTGAGTGCAGAGCCCTATGGGGCTCTATCTCATGACCCTGAGATCATGACCTGAGCTGAAATCGAGAGTCCGACGCGTAACCAACTGAGCCACCCAGGGGCCCCGGGTTCTAATCTAACTTGGAAATATTCTAACTAAACAACCCCAGCCCACATATATACATCTGATTATTTCTTATATTAACTCTTAAAAGTTCTTACTGTACACCCAGTAGCCAAAGCTGCAGCTCTGAAGCAATCTTCTGCCTTTTTGGTCAAAACTGGAAGTTCTTTCATTGAGGGTGCACGGAAGTAATAGATTAATTCGGAATAAGAGGGAATGATATTGGGTTTTACACCACCATTTTTTATTATGCCTATAAAAAGAACCAAATTACTGAAATTGAGCTTGGAGACCATTTCTTTAGGTTAAAATATACCTATTAAGTTTTCAGCCAGTATTACACGAAGAAAAACAATTTAAATTTACTAGCTTCACAGATATACCAAAGATTTTGACGTGTTATACAGAAGTTTCTATACACAGAGTAAAGTAATACTTTCTAGCTAATAGGGAAAAAAATGTATCTCTGTACTTTATTCTAAGGAATTTATATAATGTCAAGAAATTATGTTGTATGACTATAAAACTATTAAAAACTTTTATAACTATCCAGCCTTCTGAAAGAGACCTTTATTTCAGTACGCTTCTCTACAGTTGTATATTTTGAGAACCATTTGACCTAAGGGAAAAAAAAAGTGGCATAAGGTTCTGTAATTACCCTTGTACTTCCAGAATCCAGTGAATATTTTAAATGGCATTTAAATATGGGAACATAATTTTTACGCCAGCAAGAAACCAATGCAGGTCAAAGATCATTAAGCACTATTAGCTATCAAAACAAATGCATTTATTTGGAACTACACTGAGAAGGAAGATTTATCCATTCAAAGTAAAACTAGAATAGAAGTACAAAGTCTAAACTTATATGACCTGCTTTCAAAAATGTTATTTCTATGTATTCCTCTTAAAAAAACTAAGAAAATTGGCAAAAGTGTAATTATAAACTAATTTCAGCCTATAACAAAATCAGGTAAAGAACAGGTATTAAAGTATAACAATATCCCAAATCATAAGAAAATAAACTAAAAAACTTGGACCTTCAAGATAGTATTTTATTACTGTTGTTACATTAATTTAAATTAAGGAAATGATCTGTTACCATTAAAAGACAGTGAGGCTAACTGGAAAATCAAGATTCAACTTTCAAATACCCACAGAAAGCATGTATGTCCTCACATAAAACCAATTATTTCTAATACTCAAAATGACCATTCAATTTATGCATAAAAACTTTTAACTGTCTTCTTACCCACTATACACAAACATCCTAGGATTCTGTCACATGAATTTCTGAAAATGTTAAAGAAGTTTGGAATATTCATATGAAGTACATAAAATGTTCCCCATTTTTAAAACTCACGTACTAATTACACTGCACTGAACTATATTAAGCACCATCTATTACACGCAACATTTGACATCTGTACCATGGACTCTCCAGGTTGGTTTCATCTGCTGTCTCAACACAGACAGATTGTTGTAGGCGAGAACAGCAGCATCCAATGCATTTAATCCTTCCCAGGGATATGCAGCGGCATGGGAGGCTTTTCCATAGTACTTCACCGTCATGCTAGGAAATAAAACATCATTTGGAATTACTCTTTTCAAAATCGCTAAAGAAAATCCAGGTACTGTAGTTAGAATTGCCCAAAGTATTCAGAATTCATTCAGACTGCTGGAATTTTTATTTGCAAATCATTTGTAGGAACAACATAACAATTTATGCACCTTAGCTACAGCTTACTGTTATGTAATACAGTGACTGACACAAAGATGGCATTCCTCCCAAAAGAGAGAAAAAGACATCTCTGCTCAGTCGACCTCCGGCACCAATTAAATCTGTATACAACTCAAGTCAAACAAACATGCAATTCTGGATTTGGTGCTGCAGTTACAAAAAAGAGGGCTCCTGTCTCTACACTGCATTGTGATAACTCCGTATCAAAGTTCTGCAAAACTCAGCTAATTCTGTCTTAAGGGTGGGAGAAGGTAAAGGAGAACAGAAATAGGTGAGAGGCAGAGGCACTGGCAGAGATCTCTAACCTCTAAGGTTCTCCAGACATGTCCTCCTATCCACTACCCCTAAAACCAAAGTGGAAAGATTCTTCCTACTTCCACAGCACCAGCTCCTAGGGATAAGAACGAAGATACCAGAACCGTAAAATGGTCATCCCCTGAAAACGAGGCCTCAGGAGATGCTAAGATGTAAGATCACTGAGTACAAGCGAGAAACTCCGCTGGAATGGTTCGGCTAGTAATACCTAGCTATCACAGAGGAGAATATGTGGTTTTCCAGAAAACAGCTGAGCAGTGGCTCCTTGAGACTGGCCCACAAAGTGGACCATTAACTACTGTGATAATAAGTTCTGGTGTACAAAATTCAAACCACTTCAATGATCCATGCTCCTGAGTACCAAAGAAGGGAGCTCTTCCACGTAGAGAGAAATAAATAAAATGTCACACTAGACAATCAGCAAAGTATCTACTGGCAAATTCCACTAAAACCCACAGCTCGTAAGTTTCTGTATCCTCTCTCAGAAACATAATTCACCCTCTTTGCAAAGAACTCAAATGACAATCAGTAAACTAGAGAAGTGTGTTTTCTCCCCAAATCTAATAAAGCTGCCTCTTACATACCTAGTCAGTTGCAAGGATAACCCCATATTAAAGGATAGATATTTTCCAGAAAACAGATTGCTCAGTTTAAAGTAGAATATGTGTTAGGACGTTTAAAGCAGAATATGTGTTAGGACGCCTGGGTGGCTCCATCTATTAAACGTCCAGCTCCCGGTTTAGGTTCTGGTCATGATCTCACTCGTGGGATCCAGCACCACTTTGTGCTTTGTGTTCAGTGTAGAGTCTGCTTCGGATTCTTTCTGCCTCTCCCTCTTCCTCTTCCCCTTCCCATTCATGCTCTCTCTCTCTCAAATAAATAAAGCTTAAAAAAAAAGGGTATGTGTCAACACATTCTGTTTGCTATTTCGATGCTTTTTAGGTACTACTTTAATAGTCCCATTATGAATACCATATTCAATCACAACTAGGAGAGGATTACCAAATGTTACTCAAAGGAAATCAAGTAAGGCATCACATCATCATTTTTCAATTCACTTTTTAAATGTATAAATACATTTTTTTAAATGTATTTATTTAAAAATTTTTTTAAAAATATTTTATTTATCCATTTGTCAGAGAGAGAGACAGCACAAGGGAGAGCACAAGCAGGGGGAGGGGCAGAGGGAGAAGCCGACTCCCAGCCCAGCAAGGAGAGCGATGTGGGACTCAATCCCAGGACCATGGAATCATGACCTGAGCCCCGAAGGCAGCCACTTAACCAACTGAGCCACCCAGGTGCCCCTAAATATGGAGTTTTAGTCTCCAGGTAAGACATGCAAACATCTTAATAGTCTGTTTTCCACAAAGGGGCTTGTTTCAACTTGATCACTCACTCATGTTCAGCCACATCAGGTAGGTAAGCAGCATTCTCTTGGGATGGGTGGGCCATAAAAACAACATCAAGATTTTTAAAAGCCCCTGCTTCAATTAAATCAATTTTGCCACCACCATCTTCTTCTGCAGGGGTTCCCAGGACAATTACCTAGAAGGAGATACCTGTATCAGAGCAAAACAACAACAAAAAATCCTCGGAGGAAAATATCAAACTGATTCCCTTGTATATGTACTCACAACCTCACACTATATGGATAGAGTTTTGTTCTCTGATACTTCAATAATGCAGGGGGCATAAATCTATGGTGTTAAACTAACCACAAATTCTAATTTACATTATTATACTAACTAAGTGCCAAGTATGCACTAAAGCTACAAAAGGAAACTTTTCCTAATTTTATAACTTAATTTTATACAACTAATGGCAAAGATAAAAAAAGATAAATACTATCTACTGAGCTCCTCCAAATTCTTTAGGACTTGTCTCTTAAAGCTAAGTCTTTTGGTAATATATATAATTATTCATAAGCCTTTTTATTATTATATTTTTATTTTATTATTATAATTATTCATAAACTGGTGAAGAACTTTTTGATTACTTACTAGGTATCCTCACAACAACCCTGTGAGGTAGGTGAGTGATGTGTGTCATCATTTTAGGGATGATGGTTTTGAGGCAAGGAATGAAGTGTTTTGCCCCAGAACATCGAACAAGTCTCCAGGCAGAGCAGGGATTAGATGTCCTGATCTCAGGCCTGAACTCTGGTTCCTTACTGAGATACCTCATTAAAAGGTCTTAACTCATTAAACTTTTATGAAGAGCATTAAATAAACCTTAATGCCACAGTTAGAAACAGCCAACTATTACACAAACTTACTAATTCGATTCCACCAGTTCAACCAGGCAGACTTATTGGTCACCAAACACCTAATTAAACAAAAGAGAACTTTACAGAATAAACATTTTACTTTGATATTTAAGCTTAACTTCTTCAAACAATTTTTAAAAACAAAGAAAAATTATCTGTAAACAACTAATACACTTTCAAGGTCATGTATAAGAATACAATGAAACAGGCTGGAAAAAGTCTTGGCTTGTTAAGGGAATCAATGTAAACTTCATTTTCAGAGGAAAGATAACCTTGCTAAAACTATGCATTACCCTTCAAAAGTGTACATTTCCCAAAGCTGAACCTTCTGTTAGCCTATAAAGCACTCAAACTCTTAAATTAACCTACTTTTTACTCTGAACCATTGACTCCTTAAATCTGATGACTCCTCAAGTTACATTTTGCTGACTTCCCTGAAATCTTTTCAGTGTTTCATGCAACGGCCAAAGGACACGGCACCCCTCCCCACCCAACAAAACAAAAACCTACCCAGCCGCAAAACCAAGACCCCAGAAGCAGAAAAGAGAAGGCAGCTAAAGAGAATAAGCCACAAAAGATGAAACTGTTAAGATAAAAGAAAAGTTACTGACACTGGGGAAAAAAAAAAAAGGGCCAAAGAATATGAAAAGAAAACCTCGGTCTTGCCCTTAAGCGGAGACGACTGTATCTTAGCTCACAGAATGAAGGATATACCATCTGAAAAAACACAGTAACACAAGATTAAACTCGCCCTGTAATAGACATAAACAGCATTTCCCCCACTTAAAGGAGAAATATCTTAAAATCATGAAATATAAAGATTTAAGGATGAACTCACCCGGGCAGTAAGTGTTCATTCACTTCCCCACTCTTTGTGGGGAGGTTTGGTAGTTCTAATGACTGAAAACTTCCTATCCAAAGACCAATGACTCGAATCACAACAGCTCCTACGACTGCCACGCACAAAAGATGTTTTGGAGCCTAATAGAGACTATAGGTTTCCCTGCAATAAGTACTTCCTTCCAGAGATTGCACAACCTTGTCAGCAAATTGCGGTTACCTCTGTTACCAAAAATAAATCAGCGACAATCAGGCTCGGTTCTAAGTTCTCTCCTTAGGGGGAGTCTACTCAATCGTTTACAACTACAGAAGAGAAAACAAAACAAAACAAAAGTCTGGAAAATGTCGCTGGGCCGACAACTCGAGAACGACTGGCTTTTATCCAGGGGTTCTGCCTTGTGGCAAAGGCGAGGCCGGGACACCGAGGGGACGGGCGCGCACGGAGGCGCCGGGGCCTGCGATCCCCGGGTCCGGCCCGGCCTGGGCAGAGGCGCTGGAAGTCCCGAGCCAGGGCCCCACCTCACCTTCACCGGCGGAGGCGGCCCGGGGAGGCTCTCCAGGGCCCCCTTCACGCCCAGTGCGGCCGCCGCCCCGACCTCGGCGATCAGGTTGTGGCCGCAGGCGTGCCCGATGCCCGGCAGCGCGTCGTACTCGCACAGGAAGCCCAGCTGCAGGGGCCGCGGCGTCGCGCTGGCCCCCGGTGGCCCCCACTCGGCGCGGAAGGCGGTGGCCAGGTGGTAGTGCGGCTGCACCGTCCACGAGGCGGCCGGAGGCTCGCATTCGAAGAAGCGGGTCAGCACGCCGTGGGCCCGGTGCTCCTCGTAGGCCAGCTCGGGCTCGCTCCAGATCGCGCGGCTCAGGGCCCCCAGGCGCTCGGCCGCCTCGTCTATGCGCTCCGCGGCGCGCAGCTTCAGCAGCTCCAGCTCGGAGACGCCGGCGCGGGCGCCCCCGTCTACGGGCCGCTCCTCTCCGGGTCTCATCGTGCCCACCGCCGGTGACCTGAGAGCACGCCGCTAGACTGCCCGCTCCCTCCTAGCTGCCCACCGCTTCCCTGCACGCTCCGGCGTCCGGGTCTATCCGACCCCGGCGCACTATTCCGCTCAGCAGTTCCCGGGAGCACCGCCCCGGAGCTCCGGGGCCCCGCCTCCAGCGCCCCGCCCGGTACAAGATCCGCCCCTTCTGCACCCCTTCTGCGAGGCTCCTGCCCGCGGGAGGGGGTGGGGAATGAGGAGTGCTCCCAGCGGAGGGCACTGGATAGTGGCGGTGTAGAGGGACTCGTCTCTCTTCCGTCTCCTTGCCTGTGCTTACAACTGAACTATGCCTTAAGGTCATTATCACTTTTCTGCTGTTGCTTATTTCCCACAGCAGCAGAATGAGGACGGTTTTATTGGTTAATTGGCGTCAAGCACAGGACCAAGTGGAACATGGTCCTTGAAAAACGCCACTTTCTGGGCACCTGGCTAGCTCAGTGGGTTAAAGCCTCTGCCTTCGGCTCAGGTCATGATCTGAGGGTCCTGGGATCAAGCCCCACATCGGGCTCTCTGCTCCATGGGGAGCCTGCTTCCTCCTCTCTCTCTGCCTGCCTCTCTGACTACTTGTGATCTCTGTCAAATAAATAAATAAAATCTTTAATAAAAGTGAAACAAAACAAAAAAATAATTAAAAGTTAAAAAAATGCCACTTTCCTTTCCAGAACAGTAATGAAAAATTATACAAGGTTTTTAGTTCATAAAACTAAATGTCAGTATAAAAGTGCTATACGAAGAACACTGGTCTATAGACTCCATGTTCTTAAAGTGTACTGTGCTGCCCTCACTTTCTTCTCCATGAGATTGCTGTATTCTCTTAAAAGGTGCAACTACTCGGGGTGCATGGGTGGCTCAGTGAGTTAAACTTCTGCCTTCGGCTTGGGTCATGCTCCCAGGATCCTGGGATCGAGCCCCCATCAAGCCCCCCATCGAGCCCCCCATTGAGCCCCCATGAAGCCCCACAGCGGGCTCTCTGCTCAGCAGGGAGCCAGCTTCCTCCTCTCTCTTTCTGCCTGCCTTTCTGCCTGCTTGTGATCTCTGTCTGTCAAATAAATAAATAAATAATCCAAAAAGAAAAAGAAAAAGAAAAAAGCTGCAACTACTCTGTGTACTTTTCTCGCGAGTGACACTTGTGTGTCTAGAACAACACCTAGAGTATAGTAAGGACTGGATATGTATTCACTACTAGAGTCTATTTGAGTAGAGTAGAACTAAGAATTTAAAATGATGGTATTTTTTTTAAAGCCCATACTGAAGAGTTTTTTTTTTAATTAAAGATTTTATTTATTTATTTGACAGAGAGAGATCACAAGTAGGCAGAGAGGCAGGCAGAGAGAGAGGGGGAAGCAGGCTCCCCGCTGAGCAGAGAGCCCGATGGGGGACTCGATCCCAGGACTCTGGGATCATGACCTAAGCCGAAGGCAGAGGCTTAACCCACTGAGCCACCCAGGCGCCCTGAAGAGTTAATAAAAAGATTCATGGTTGCGGGACACCTGGGTGGCTCAGTTGGTTAAGCTGCTGCCTTCGGCTCAGGTCATGATCCCAGCGTCCTAGGATTGAGTCCCACATCAGGCTCCTTGCTCGGCAAGGGGCCTGCTCCTGCCTCTCTGCCTGCCTCTTTGCCTGTGCTCGCTTTAACGAATAAATTAATAAAATCTTAAAAAAAAAAAAAGATTTATGGTCGTAAATATTCATACCATTTTGTTGACTTAGGTGTTTGATTTGAACAGTAACAGTTATGAAAGAGAACGTAGGCCGGGTTTCATTTGTAACTGTAACTCATGGCGAACTCGAGTAACAGGATGTGTGCAGCTGCTGTGCACAATGTAACTGGGTTGTAAATTACCCCAGCGAAGAAATTCAAGATGCTGCCCTCTTGTTTTCCTCCAGAATGAAGCACAAAGTCTGAGGGAAAAAAACCAAACTGTTGTTGTTACTCTAAGGTGTTTTGCCTATTGAAAGTTTCCATCAGCTTTTCATACTCCACCATCCCTTCTCTTAATTTGTCACAATTAGGTTAAATGGGACACAATATATTCATATAATTAGAGAAATGCATGTTTTAAAGATTTAATCTATTCTAGAGAAGTGTGGTTTTTGAAAATAGGTCTAATGGAAGCTGGATACATGAAGACTCTGTTACTGTTATAACTGTTTCATGTGCTAACAATCCCAGAGCAAATGTATTTGAACTCAGAAAAATACTGTCATTCTCCTTAACACTCTAACTAAATCTCAGTCTGAAGGCGACAAATGTGGTGGTAAATTCCTGGGCCCCCTTATCTATACTTAGTAAATCATACCCTGTATATTTCTGACAAAAATCCCACCTTTATTTATGAAATACAATGTTATTGCTTTATGTGAGCAAAACCAATATGGGATGTTTGTAGAGCACTTATCCCGTGGCAAGCACTTAACATGTACCAAGTGTTTTCCATGTACTAACTTATTTAATCCTCATAACAACCTAGGAGGTCGCTAAAGTTATTATTTATCTTTACCGATGCAGTGTCCAAGATGACACAGCTGGTAAATAATGGACCCAAGATGGAACAAAGCCAGTCTGGCTCCCTGTGGCTTGCTTTCAGCCACCATGCTTTATTGCTTATGTAGCAGACATCCAAATTCATAAATGCATCGGTAGCTTGTCTATTTCCATCAGAACCCATTAACAATCACTAATTTTGAATAAATATACTGCAGCAACTCTGCATGTTGACGTAAGTAGAACCCATGTTTGCTGGTTCTTACCAGACAGCTATAAACAGCAACAGAGAAGGCATACATATAAATTTTACATAGAAGCTGTTTATATGGCTTGTCATGAATTAACAAAGCCATCACTTAAGGTAGAGGAAAGATAGATTCATTTCAAGTTGTTCTGTTTGCGTGTACATACATGCTGTTTATCTCGGGTTTCCTTTGTGGGTGCCTTATATTTCTTACTCATGGTGCTTGTGCCCTTTTATTTAATAAATGATGATAATTTGTTGAATGCATATCTTTCCCAGTATTGCTGGGGGAAAAAGGAATAAGAGGGGCTAAAATGATTTCATCCATAGAGAGAGTGCAGGTATTTCACCAAAAACTAAATAAAACTTAGAGTAAAACCTTAAAAATTAATTTAAAAAAGAATGATTTGCAAAAGTGCATAGGATTCTTGCTGACTCCCTTTTCATTTTAACAATATTTGGAACCTGAACATTCTTCTCTGGAACCAAACCGTGGCCCTGGGTGATTGGGGCTACCACTGGCAGTGTGCGGAGTAGGCAAACTACAGTGCTGCTCTAGAATGTTCATTGCTCACATCGCCCCAACCACCTCCCTCTGTTCCCCCACTTCAAATAATTATAAGCATCTCCAGAGAACTCTCTAGTTGATATAAACCTGCAACTTGAACTAGACTGTGTATTAAGAAACCACTTCTGGGCTAAGATATTGGAAAAACTGGCTGCCATTTTGGCAGAAAGCGGTGAGCTAAGAATTCAGCAGAAAGGTGAATTTTGATTGAAGGTGAAGGAGCACGGAGGAACCGTGTGCACATTTTTAAAGAAATAAACCTTTATCCACCACTGGGTAACTACTGGATGTTAGGCAGCAGGGGAGAGGTCAAACTGGATTTTTGTTCTGGAAGAACAATTGAGGAGCACATGGAAGGTAAATTGGAAACCAATTTCAGTCTGAGACAAGCTAACCTGTTCCTGCCACGTCCAGGGATTCTGGAAACATTCCACAGGCAGAAGGCTTATGGATGGTGAAGTCATTAAACAAAATAGGGGCAACGTGAGCATAAGGGGCAAGCTGATAGATATGGGTTAGACGTATCAAGAGAAGGTGGAAGCGTGTCCCTCCACCCCAAGAGATTAGCAATAGCACTAAGGAAAGTGCATTTATACGTGTCTACTGTGCATAATGGTTATAACCAGAGAAGAATCAGACTATCCAGGGAGTGAATGACTAGGGAGTGAAAAAATGAAGTGGAGGAAGAAATTCTGGAAAACAAAAACCAAGGGAAGAAGCACAAATGTCCGGCAGAATCTTGCTTCTGTTGGGTAAGGCTCTATTACAACTTGTTTTTAAGTTCTGTGTACATTTCTTCAAATGGCCCACAAGGTCAAGGCAGCTATTTCAGAACTCAGAACGTCCTGGTACATACAGTTATTTGAGGCTTCCTTTGGCTTCCATCTCTCCTGGCAATGAGATTAGCTGCTCTGCTAACCATGACCATTCCTGGAAATGAGGACAGTGAGGTTCCCAGAGGAGGTTTCTCTTTTGCCCCGATTCCCTAGGGCATGTGTAGTCCAACACTGGGAGACGTCGCCTGGCTTGTGCTGGATGAGATCACTTCTCTCCTAAGGTTATGGTGCAGAAAAATGGAGAGAATTTTTATTGCTCCCCTACCCTCATTGGTAAAACATTTAGTAGAGCTTGGACCCAACCCAGTGCTTGAGGGTCCTTCTCAAGATTCCTCTCTCCAGGGGCACCTGGGTGGCTCAGTGGGTTGAGGCCTCTGCCTTCAGCTCGGGTCATGATCCTGGGGTCCTGGGATTCAGCCCCGCATTGGGCTGTCTGCTCAGCAGGGAGCCTGCTTTCCTTCCTCTCTCTCTGCTTGCCTCTCTGCCTACTTGTGATCTCTCTCTGTCAAATAAATAGATAAAATCTTTTAAAAAAAAATTCCTCTCTCCAGCCATGTGTGTAAGTTGGCCATGTGCATGCCATGGTTAGTAATTACCTATTTTAAAGATTCACTTCTCAAACATCTTGGTCATCTTGGTGTTAATTATTTTAAAGTCACTAGCAGGAATGGATGGTGAAAATGGTCATAGAGCACTTAAAATATTCAAGATATTTTATAAAAGATGTGGTAATGAAGAGTCATTAATAAATAAAAACTGCGTGGCCTAAGTATTAATAAATAATATCTAGCAATTAGAAGCATGCTGGTAGATGAAGCAGGCAGCAAACTAAACATTTCCAATAAAACCGATTAAGAAAAAATAATTACAATGTCCCCAAAGGTATTCTGCATAGAACTCCTTTCCCTTTCTGTTTTGCTACAAGATGTGAGACCAAAATAAGGAAAGAAGAGACCCTGGGGGAAAAATTTGGCTGATCAGAAAAAATAGGAAAGCCAAGTTAAGTCTTTCTTACTGGTTAATATTTCAAAGTATTAACTGTTTGTTAACAGGGCACCAAATAAGCCTCTGATAATCGGTCAAGTTGAAACCAGAGCAAAACTAGAAGATTCAATGGCTGGACAGAGGTGTCAGAGTACAAAGTTATGCAAAGGATAGTTTCAATTATGCAAGATGACTAAATCATAGAGATCTACTATACATCATCGTGCCAACAGCTGACAATAGTAAAACTTTGCTAAGAAAATGGACCTCATGTTAAGTATTCTTATCTCTCTCTCTCTCACACACACACACATACACACACACACACACATAATCAAGAGGGAGAAACTTTTGGAGGTGATGGATATATTTATGCAATAGAGTGTGTGGTTTCATGGGTATATACTTATATCCAAAATCATCAGGTTGTGGCGCCTGGGTGGCTCAGTGGGTTAAAGCCTCTGCCTTCCACTCAAGTCATGATCCCAGGGTCCTGGGATCAGGCCCCACATGGGGCTTTTTGCTCAGCGGGGATTTCTGTCTGTCAAATAAATAAATAAAATCTTTTAAAAAATCACAAAATCATCAGTTATATACATTAAATATGTACAGCATTTTGTCTGTCAACCATACTTTAAAAAAAAGGAAGTGCTTGCAAGAATCTGAAAACCTTCAAAAAGTTGCACAGATTTCTCCCATAGTCTGGTGCTTTCCAAACTGAAAGGTTTTGTGGGACTCTATCAACTCTAGGAATAGTTCCTAGCTTAGCTTAAGTGATGGACTAATTTAAATATTAGTGGCTATGACAACAAATTGTGGTTAATTTTACATTTTTAAAACATGCCCCTAAATTGGGTATCTTGTGCTAATGTAGCAACAAAGGACAGGAATCTCGTCCCGGCCCCGACACTCTGTCTCCTTGGGCAGCCCAGGTTCTCACCTATGAAATGAAATTGGACTCAGTTATGTGTAAGACCCACTCTAGAATAAAGACAGCTCAAGGATCCCAACTTTTAATCATCCTGCTTATCTGCTTCAATAAAATAATTTATTTTTAAAGCACAGTTTGGTAGTAAGACATAGTTTCCACTTTGCTTTAGTTGATCACAGAACAGGAGAAGAAAGGATGTTGTACACTCTAGATTCTGGTTGTTTCTTCCCAGCCCCATTTTCCTTTTGCTCTTCTATTTTCTTTTTAAATGTCACATTCCTTATTTCTGATTTTTTTAAAAAGATTTTATTTATTTATTTGACAGACAGAACACAAGTAGGTAGAGTGGCAGGCAGAGGGAGAGAGAGAAACAGGCTCTCCACTGAGCAGGGAGCCGGATGCTGGGCTCGATCCCAGGACCCTGGGATCATGACCCAAGCCAAAGGCAGATGCTTAACCGACTGAGCCACCCAGGCACCCCTTTATTTCTGATTTTTAAATGTAAATACATCATAAAAGTTTACTCATCCATGAAATGGGAAGAGTGGTACCTCTACAGGTAGACTATGTGCGAATTAAATGAACTCAGTGTAATGTAAACACTGGACCAGTGGCTGGCATGCGTCCTGTAGGTACTCAAAACATTAGCGGATATCATTGGGATTATTAGAATCACAGTTTTTACATGTTCACCCTAAAAATCAGAAAACTCAGCAAAACACAAAAGTATTAAAAATTATTTATAATTTATGACCCCATCGTTGTGATTATTGCTACGGAGTAGTAACAACACGGCGAAGCATGTGCTTCTGGACTTCTCTCTGTCTCTCTCTCTACAGATGCAGGTATGTGCACGTATCATCTGTTTGTGGCTGGGCCCCCTTTGCGGCTCCCATGTGTGTGTTTTTTTCATCTTTAGGCCAGACCAATATATTAAATTCCAATGCAAATCACTAATGATGATGATAGTTTTTCCTGAATGCTTTGAAAGGAGATAAAGACCACATTGCATCATACCCTCCAGGGGAACAGTTCTTCGGAATGTTTCAGCATTTCTCTTTCCCTCCAAGTCCCTCTCCGGCTGGTGGTGCCTCACGTCTCCCCTCCTGCACACCACTTCCTTCACAGCCACCCCAGCTGCCTCTGGTGCCCCTGCTCACAAAGCTCCCCAAAGCACGCAAGGTTCTACTGAGAACCCTCCAATCAGGGAGCTTTGGGACAAACATCAACTACCTGTTGACTGTTTGGGGGTGAGTCAGTTCCTCTGTGTACAATGTACTTTGACACTCACCAGGGGAGAGGATGACCTTAAGTTTAATCATTATCTTTCAAGTCAGGAGAGAGAAAAGAAAAAGAACTTGGCAAATCCAAGTGGTTGGGCATCCATGCACTGATTCTCTGACCCTCCCAAGTGGTCTGCTTGGTCACCATAGGCTCAGCAAAGCATACCCCAAGAGTTCTGGGTTGAAGGTCCCAGTCCTAGGATGATCATGATGGCACTTGGGTCCCTTCAACATGTCCTTTGGATCTCTCAACCCAAGGAAAGCCTTCTTCTTGCCTCTCTCCATTTCTAAAAGTCTGAGTCTATGATGTGCTTTAAATGAAAATAAAAAACATTGCAAGACCCCAGTCTCTTTTGGGATTCTTGAAATGCTGTGAGCATCTGTAATTTTGTGATGAGCTAAAGCCCCATCAAATTACTTGGGTTGTGATGTTTCAACTGGAAATATCACCTCTGTTCCAAAGTGATAATGTGATGCTCTCCAAGGTGAACCCGATGCCCTCACATCAGCCCTTGATAATCTGCTGACCGAGAATTTTATATAATGGGCTGTCTTTTTATATCGATGTTGTGCAGATATCTTACTATTTTGGTCTGCTCTGGCTGCCGCAACAAAATACCGGAGACTAGGTAGCTTGAACAATAGAAATGTATTGTCGCACAGTTCTGGAGATGAGGAGTCCGAGATCAAATTGCCATCAGGATTGCTATAGTGAGGCCTCTCTTCCTGGCTTGCAGACAGCCATTTTCTCACTGTGCCCTCAAATGGCCTTTCCCCTGTGATTGCACAGGGGTGGAGAGGTGGTAGGAGAGGAGAGAAGCAGCAGGGGTGGAGGAGTGGAGGAGATTTCTGGTGTCTCTTCTTGTAAGCACATCAGTCCTATTGGACTAAAGCCTCACTCTTATGACCTCATTTAAACTTAATTATTCTCTCAAGGCCCCATCTCCAAATACAGTCACACTGGGGCTTCGGGGTTCAACCTGTTAATTTTTTTTGGAGGGGAAGCTTAATTCAGTTCATGACATCTACCAAACACCAGCAGCCCAATATGACAACATAGCAGCAAAACAGAGGATTGGTTTTGAATCAAGATCTCGTTATAAGCTATAGGGTTAAATATTTCTATTTCCATTTATTTCTATTTATTTCTATTTCTATTTATTTCTATGTCTAAATACACAGAATTAGACAAATTCTTCATGTAGGCTTTCCAAGTATTTTCCTTGAAAAATTGAAAATTCTTTTTTTTTTTAAGTTTTTTTTTTTTTTAGTTAGAGAGAGAGCGAGTACAGGCAGACAGAGGCAGGCAGAGGCAGAGGGAGAAGCAGGCTCCCTGCCGAGCAAGGACCCCGATGTGGGACTCAATCCCAGGACGCTGGGATCATGACCTGAGCCGAAGGCAGCCGCTCAACCAACTGAGCCACCCATGCGTCCCGAAAATTCTTAATACGCTTATGATAACATTAGAATTTAAAGTGTTCATTACCTTTCAAGAGAGCATTCCTTGAAATTTCATGTTTTTTCTTAGTGATTAATGTGAATCAGATTAAAGTGTTCCTCAAAAGCTAGATTGTACTTGCTCTAATAAGTTTTTTATGCCAATTAGCTAAAATTTAATTATTGTTATTATAAGCTGCTTGACTTCATTACAACTAGCTTCCTTTGTTATAAATGAATTTGGCTTATCAGAAAAGTTCATTCAAACTGAATTATGGGAGAAGAGGTATTTAATTCAGTATTTTAATTTTTTTCAGGCAAATAGGATAGCTGGCCAATTTTTAAAAATCTAGAATGTCACTTATATTGTCATTTTAGAAAAGCAAACACTTTATCCATTGCCTAATTTATACCAAAGGGCAACAAATAATGCTCTCATGTTTTTTTCTTATCAAATAATCAGTCTATAATTTTACTGAAGTGTTGTTGTTACCCAGATGTTAGTTTCTTTCTCTGGTAATACTTGACCATTCAGAGATCTACAATTATGAGGACATGTAATCGGGATCTTTCATGTTGCTTTGAAAACTTTAGAACCCATATTTGACTATAATATTCAACATCAGAATTTAGCACAGAACCAGGGTGCCTGGGTGGCTCAGTTGGTTGAGTGACCCACTCTTGAATTTCAGCTCAGGTCATGATCTCAGGGCCATGGGATCGAGCTTTGTGTTAGGCCTACCGGGCATTCTTTCTTTTTCTCTCTCTCTCCCCATCTGCCCAGCCTCTCTGCAGCATGCACTCTCTCTCTCTCTCAAAAAAATTAAAAATAAAAAAAAATTTTTTAAAGAATTTAGCACAGAACCAAATTAATTGTATAACAGTGTATACCACAACATTTGAGATGGGAATAAAGGCCTAAAGTTATTATGTCCAATGATTAACAGTCATCATTAAAAGAGACAGACCCTATGCCACATAATTTTAGAATACTAGAGAAACTATGAGGAAAAAAAACAATGAATAATGCAATGTGTTTGAAGGAAAGAGAGAGAGAGAGAGGGAAAAAAAAGAAGGGCAATAAGCAAATTATGCAGCTGTAAAATTTTTACATCATTGTAGTCTTCTTTAGATATTTAAAAAAATTAAGTCTGTGATAAATAAAATATACACAAAAACCCTGCATTTTTAGCCCATGGATCACACACTGAAGGGGAAGTTAAAGAAAGCAAACTCAGCTAAATAAAGAAATAGATAAAGAGAATGACCAAAGTTGCCAATTCATGACCTAATCAGTCTATTTGTCTGCTTTCAATTAATGGCTAAATAAGTTTCATGCAAGATCATATTAAACCTGAGTTTCTACATTGCATAATAGGATCACCTGTTGTAGCTGCTAATCTAAGAGAATTTGATCTTCAAGTACCCAAGGCTGTGAAATAAACAAACTCCCCACACTTTAACCTAGATTCCAGTTTCAAACTCCAAATTCTATGAAGTGCTTCCGATGTCCCCTTTTGACTTTTGAGTACTAATATTCCCATTAGCTTCACTGTATATCTTTAAATCGATAGAGAAACTCAGCAAGTGCTTGTTAGTCACTTTTGGTCGACTTGGTATCTGAAACAGTAATAATTAGTAAAGCTTCAGTAGTACTGAGGTTGGTGCCCGTAAAGAAATTGCAACTCTCGACAGATAACCAGCTTCAGCAGTCCACCATTCTGACCAGAGCAAGCCTAAGGAAGTGGAAAAGCCTTAAAAGCTGACAGAAGCACCTTCTGAAAAGTATCAGCTGGTCTGCAAGGTAAAAATATTGTAGCAATGGATCCCACTTTTAGCCTCTGCTGCTCATACCAGAGAAATTGGCCACCATCCCCTGCTATACTGCCACATTTTAAAAAAATTTATGATGAAATATAGAATTGATCAAAAGAAAAATCTGTTCTGAGGAAATTTACAAGATTTATAAGTACATAAGACACCAAATTTTTCCAAGTATAAATGTATATATAGTATCTCAGGTTAGAAATGATACAAATGATTAAAGCATCATGCAGATATATATGTTTGAAAAAATACTTTGTGTATTAATTTGTTAGAAATAAATTGCGCTGAATTAGCAGAGTTGGGTGAACATGACTCATTTGGTAAGCATGTGTCTTGATCAGCAAGATTCTTGGAAACACAGGTCTAACAAAAACGATGAGATGTCACTGTTTGAAATGCCTGTAGCCACAAAAAAGAGGAAGAAAGAGAAGTGAAATTTGGGAGAAATTTATGCAAAAACCAGGGATTAAGATCAAGGAGAAGGGTTGGATTTGTGGATAAAAGGATGTTCCTGAGTCTCAAGGACATTTGGGACATAGTGGCTGTTGTATTTCCCAGTGCCATGGGGACAACTGCATAAATAAACTAAATGTTCCTGGGTTGAGTGTTTCTCTACCTGTCTTACCCACAGGCAGAGACACCGCACAACTTAATGAAGCATAAGCTTCAAGGCCCAAAAAGGGCTTAGAAATACTTTCACATGGTCATATATTTGAGTAAAATTCAAAGAAGGTATTTTAATCATAGTCAGTTAAGGCCACCATCTCTTTCCATTCTGACTTTCCCTCGGTCATGTCACATTGGATTGGCCATAAGCATGTTGGGATCCAATGGGAAATTGAACTAAGCATACGTTTGGCTTGGGTTTGCCAGAATATGATTATGTGTTTTGCAGTCCTTTTGTGTAGAGGAAAGTATTGGTAGCTGTCCAGGTGCAGAAATGGCTTCCAGGAGTATCCCTACTGTCTGCTATGCCCACTCTCCTGGCATCCTGTCACACGAAAGTGAAGGGACAGAGGTCATATTGCAATGTGACCTTATCCACCAATGCACAGTGTGTGGGTAGAGGGTAAGAAACAAGATTTGAAATGAATGGAGTTTATTGGAAGTCAGCTTATTGGAAATTCTTCCAAACACTAAAGAAGCAAAATTATTAAGACGGCAAGAGTCTGTTTTCATCTTCCTTGTGGAAAAGGAAGTTCTATCCTATCAGTGATATACTCAACAATGTGATGAATACAATTACAAACGTATCATGGTTTCTCCCCACTCTTTTATGCATAGTAGAATTTATCCGAATTACTGTGTCTGTAGTGTACACATTTAGCAGGACTCTACACAATGAGTACAACTGTCTTGAAGTCATACATTATATATATGCATTGCAAAGTACTGAGTTGTGTCTTAGCATACCTGATGCATCTTTTCTTCACAAAGGCTGATGACATGTCACTCATTGGGAGAAGATTAATTGACTTTTGATTTAATGTAAAATACTGGCATCAATAAGGATAATATAAAACTCATTCTATTCCACTGAGACAGGACATGGCAGACAAACTGGTTGATGTCTGTGGCCTATTCAGAAAGATTTTTTGAAAAAGATCTTATTTATTTATTTGACAGAGTGAGAGAGGGAATACAAGCAGGGGGAGTGGGAGAGGGAGAAGCAGGCTTCCTGCCAAGTGGGGTGCCCGATGCAGGGCTCAATCCCAGGACCCCAGGATCATGACCTGAGCTGAAGGCAGATGCTTACGACTCGGCCACCCAGGCACCTCCTACTCAAAAAGATTTAAGGGTTATCACTGCCCAAGAAAACTTGAAATGTCTTTAAATCTTACAGTTCATATGTGACAGAGGCTTTACTACATTTGACAATAATTCTAAAAATATACATGACATTACTAGTCATGAATTCTGAAGCTCAAAAAATCTTTTCCAAATTATCAGTAATAAAAAAACAAGTCTAAACAATCATGCTAAACTAAATCACCCTTATATAATCATCCAATATTACAAACCACTATCGTATGAGGAAGAGATCAAGGGTGCCTGGTTGGCTTAGTCAGTAGAACATGTGACTCTTGATTTCAGGGGTGTGAGTTCAAGCCCCATGCTGGGCATAGAGATTACTTAAAAAAAAGAGAAAGAGGTGTGTGCCTGAGTGGTTCAGTGGGTTAAGTATCTGCCTCTTCAGCTTAGGTTTTGATCTTAAGGTTATAAGTTCAAGTCCTACCTCATGTTGGGCTCCATACTGGGCATGAAGCCTACTAAAAAAAAGAGAGAGAAAGAGAGAGAGATCAAAGTCTATGCAGAAAAGCAAAAGAGGAAAAATAGTTTTATAGAGAGATTTCAGGTACCTGTAATACATAAATTTTTTCCTGGATTTTCTGGTATTTACAATTTTTATCAACTTTTAAAAATTTAAATTTTTCTTTTATTAAGTAATCTCTATGCCCAACATGGGGCTCAAACTCACAACCTTGAGATCAAGAGTCCCATGTTCTATTGATTGAGCCAGCCAAGCACCCCAACTTTAAAAAATTTTATTTTTTAAATTTATTTTTAAAGAAGATTTTATTCATTTATTTGAGAGGGTGAGAGTGCATGAGAGCACAAGAGTAGAGGGAGAGAGAAGCAGATTCCACATTGAGCAGGGAGCCCAATGCGGTTGGACTCGATCCCAGGACACTGGGATCATGACCTGAGCTGGAGGCAGATGACTAAGCCATCCAGGCCCCTCCCCACCTTCCCATTCTGACAGAAGAAGACAGGCATTCTCGCTGGAAAAGTTAAAACAGAGCTCCAGCCTCAGGGATATTTTAGGGAAGTAAGGCAAATGGTAAAATCGGGAGGTTAAGTTAAATTCTATGTATTGAGTTGTTAAGAACCTTTAGTGCCATGTCCTTACTCAGCTCCTAGAATAACAGCAGCCAGGTTTGAACCTTCTGCAGGAGGACAGAAGGGATCTCTCTCCTGAAAAATAGAACAATAACAACAAAACAAATTTTAAAAACTAGCCCAGTAGAAAAACAGCCACAGATGCTAATATCGGGGTGCCTACAGAGTAAGACCTAAGGGTGAGTACAGTACAGTGAAGCTGCGAGTTAGCACGCTCAGCCAAGCTTCCAACCCTTTTTCTTCTTTGATGTTCTTCTCTTAAATAAAGACAGAGAGTCAAGAATCAGTAGACTTTTGAAGAATGTCTCTGCCACATCCACCCTATTCCCAGTCTAGGGGCCTGTGAGCATGAATCCTTGAGATACCAGTACCAGGCACCTGTTCTAATCCCAAAGCTCTCAGTTCAAGGGCATATCTTGGCCTCAGAGGCTGCAGGTGACTTAAAAAAAAAAAAGACTGCTCATATTCGGTGTCCTGTGTCGGACAATGTTCTATCTTGTTGTTTATCATACACCCCAAGATTGATGGGGCACACTTAGTTCTCATGAGATGGTCTCTGACACATATCGGGATTGGTTTAAGTGCAGAACTAATCTGGTCTCTCAGCTCCTAAAATTATCCAACGTACCCATTCACCACTATCCTACTGAAAACGAATTACTAGCTTGCTGCCAAACACTGGTTGACGCCCACCGCTATGGAGGGACGACTATGACCAAGGACTGCAATACTTTTCTGGGTGATACAGAGAAACAATGGAGTAAGCAAGGTGCAGCTCAGGCAATCTCATTGAATTTAACGTGATTGATACATTCAGGAACATGTGAGAAGGCACAGACCACATAGGAGGGCTCTAGAGAATTCACTGGCCAGAAGCATCTGCCATCTGGGGATGACATTGTCCCCATGGCACACTTTCTCTCTGACAAGCACTGAAGTTCAGAGAGGTGTGACTAAGCTTCATTTACTGATGGCAATGTCCACATTAACTACAACCCTCGTAGTAGAAGGCAAGAGGGTCTAGTTTTACCTAGTATGGTTGAATGTACATTCCAATGTCTTTGTTTAGTTTCCCTGCAAGCAGAGGCAGGGACTCAAAAGGGCAGGTGACTTCTTTGGAAGATAATGCCAGAAAACAGGGGAGTTTCACGGGCAAAAAGAGAAAGCCAATAAAATGTGTATTACTGAATTACTAGACACAGCTAGGGGTCAGTTCTGCCTGGGACCCTCTGAAGAACTCTATAGAATCCATTTGGAATTGTATACTATTTTTTTTTTAAGATTTTATTTATTTATTTGTTAGAGAGAGAGAGTGAGCACAGGCAGACAGAGTGGTAGGCAGAGGCAGAGGGAGAAGCAGGCTCCCTGCCGAGCAAGGAGCCCAATGTGGGACTCGATCCCAGGACGCTGGGATCATGACCTGAGCCGAAGGCAGCCGCTTAACCAACTGAGCCACTTAGGCATCCCTGGAATTGTATACTATTGATAAACTGCACATATAATCAAATAAAACATAGTATCTATACAATGTTTAAAGAAAAATAAAATAAAAACAGCTTTATAAGATTTTTTAAAAATAATAAAATTATTTTAAAATGTGTAATTATAAAATTATAAAAATATATAATCTAATAGTATATATTATTATAGTTATATTCTGTATATAACTATATATAGATATATAGTTATATATATAGTTATATCTATATATATAGTTATATTCTATAGGAGCACCTAGGTGGCTCAGTCAGTTAAGCATCTGACTCTTGATTTGGGCTCATCATGATCTCAGGGTCCTGGGTTTAAGCCCCACTTGGGCTCTGCATGCAGCAGGGAGTCTGCTTGAGGTTCTCTCTCCCTTTTCTCCCTCTCCCTCTGCCCCTCCCCTCTCCAAATAAGTGAATAAATCTTTAAAAAAACAAAACAAAAACTATTATTCTGAGAACTTAAGTTCTCTTGGATGTTACTTTGATCAAAAGGAATGGTCCTTTAAACAACATTTAAAATGCTGATGAATGAGATTAAAATTCATTTTGAAGAGACATCATTTTAAAAGTCTGGAGTTTCTGATGTTGGCTCCAATAGGTGGTTCATTTGAAAATTGGATTAACCTCAAAAGAGCACCCGTTTTTTAGGATTTTGGAGGTGGAGGAGAGACTCCAGCCCAAAAAGAAGGGAGGGAACTGCTTCCCAGGAAATGAGAAGGAAAGGGAGCTCTCCACAGGTACTATTTCCTTGGATCAGGTTAGTAATGAACCTCACATTGGAGCGTAGGTAGGTGGCTGCCTCCTGGCAGCACGGGAGGCCTGAAGAGAAGGAAAAAGCTGCTCTGCTTTTAGACCACGCCCACCCTTGGGAGGGATAATGAGGGAGCTGTTGGCTGGAAATGCTTATTGAGATGTGGTGACTCCTAGCTCAGTGACCAGGTCATTCTTATAACTTCAGCCATCATCTCTTCTTGCCTTGTGTGTCTGGATCTTCCTTCCTTAAGTTCTTTTATTAGGGAAATGATTTCCTCCATCTGTTAAAATGTGTTCTCTTCTGCTTCGCATAGGTGTCCACCAGGCTCTGAACTATTGATGACTCTTTCTTCAGGCTAGTATCCTCTAAAGATGACTCAATCCTGCATTCCCCTTCTGAACAAAGCCAGGCTTGTCAAGGAGTTGACACCATCTTGAATTACTGCAGCTGGTATTTTTGACATGTTGAGCCAGTGTTTGTGAAAGCAGCATTCTCCATTTCACATAAAGCCAGCTTCTAGCCAACTGGACACGTCTAAACAAATATGAGACCCACCAAAGGTAGATGACAGATGCACACACCACTGACGCCAGCTGGAGACCACGGAGGACAGGGTCCAGATTCCTGTCATCCAGCCAAGCATGTGGCTCTACCACCACTTGTGGTTTCCCAAGGACACCTGAAGCCAAGCTCTACAGTGGCCTGATGCCCTTCCATAGCACTGAAAGCCTAGAACAGAATTCTGCTGAGTTGTCATGCCTCCACCAGCCCTCATGCCAGCTCCATAGCAAACTCCCCCTAGTAATACCTGGAAATATTTCATCCTGCCAACCTGAGCAGTCTACCAGGGAAGCTAATCCAGGGCAAGGAGAGAGTCAATTAAAAAAAGCTTCTTCTTGGGGCACCTACATGGCTCACTCGGTTAATGGATCTTGATTTTTGCTCAGGTCATGATCTCAAGGTCAGGAGATTGAGCCCAGCCTTTGGCTCTGTGCTGGGCATAGAACCTGTTTAAGGTTCTGTCTCTGTCTCTCCCTCTGCCTGTGTTCCTCCCACACACCCCTCCCCACTTCCTCTCTAAAAAAATCCCAAAAGGTGATCAGTTAGGCTTGTTTTTTAGTATAATTATGAACTTGTATACTTAAAAATATTTTATATGTTTTAATTCATTGCAGTTATTATTCTGGTTGATATTTAAATTGTCCACTCTTTAGCCAGTGTTGTCTTTCGAATCCTTTTCCCATGACCCCAGAAGACTTTGACGGCTTCTTTCTTTCTGATATGACAAGATATCCAAGGCTTATCTTATTCATTTCCTGCCCTAGACCTGGCATTAGCTATGCTTCCAAAGTCATGGTTCCTTTTAGGAAAACTAATAGAGACTAGAGTGTGGGATCTAAGGATGCTGAATGCCGCTAAGCTGGTCATTGTCTCTAAGTCTTTTCAGTGGACAAAGCTAAGAAATATCTTTTTAAAAAATTGAGATATAATTGACATACAACACTGTGTTAGTTTTAGGTATATAACATAATGATTTGATATGTGTATATATGAAAAAATGATCACCACAATAAATATAGTTAATATCCATCACCACACAGTTACAAATTTTTGTTCTCTTGTGATGAGAACTTTTAAGGTCTTCTCTATTAGGAACTTTCAATATACAATAGATTATAGTTAACTATAGCCATCATGCTGTATACATCCCCAGGTCTTACTTTCTTATAACTGAAAGTTTGTACCTTTTGACCTTCTGCACCCATTTTGCCCAGTCACCATTCCCTGCCTCTGGAAGCCACCAGTGTGTTCTCCATACCTATGAGCTCCATTTTTTTTTTTTTTAAAGATTTCATATACAAGATCACGAAGTATTTGTCTTTCTCTGATTTAAGAAATATTTTTTAAGGAGAAAATGTATTTTAGGGATGCATGGGTGGCCCAGTTGGTTAAGCATCTGCCTGCAGCTCAGGTCATGATCTCAGGGTCCTGGGATGGAGCCCATATCAGACTCCCTGCTGAGTGGGGAGTCTGCTTCTCCCTCTCCCTATGCCCCCCCTCACCACTCATACACACTTTTGTGCATGCTAGCTCTCTCTCAAATAAATAAAATCTTAATAAATAAATATATATATATATATTTGCATTTACATGCAAGAAAGTTTTAACTGATCTACTTGTCCCAAGCTCTACTTCACTACTCTCTGTAATTCATCCTGTGCATGTCAGAACCATCTTTATAAAATGTAGATTTAATTTTATTTATCCCCTGTGTAAAAACTTTTGATGGAATCCCATTACCAAAAGAATTAAGACAAAGCTCCTTGGCATACACACACACACACACACACACACACACACACACACACACACAGTCTCTTGACATGTAGCTCCTAATCTCCATTCCAATCTCTTTAGTATTCCTTCTTCCTTCCCCTCTTATTAGTTCAGCACAGCACACTATTCCTACCACACTGTGCCTTCGCTCAGCTAGTTCCTTTCTCTGAAGTGCCCTGTTTTTACTATTCTTCAGTGAATTTATACTAACCCTTCAATAAATGGCTCAAACATCGATTTTCTTTACAATAACTTGCAGCCTCCCTTCCCCACAGAGAGCTAATCTGTTTCCATCATGTTCTACAAAGTCCTCTGAAATCTTTATGTACCATTAGTGAAACTGTACTGTAATGATTTGTTTACACGTGCATCTCTCCCTAGTTAGAATGGCTCTCAAAATGTAGGACACTCACTGTTGGTACTACGGATGGTTTTATGTGTTACACTGATGCAGCATTAAATATCATTAAATGTTGAATTGCATAGGGTGAGAGCTGGCCCCCTTTTAATAATCTGCATTTGGAAAAACATTTTAGTTGGGTGCTAGGGTGGCTTTAGCATCTCTCTATTGTGTGGTTAATTTCCCTTTTTAAGAGATAGCAGGCCTCAGTCTTGGAAGACTTGTAGATAAAGGTAATAGGCTAGAATTTACATTTTTTTTTAATAAAATGATATTTTGTCATGATTACCCTCTGTGAAACTTCTAAAATTAATATTGGTGATAGAATGTTCTTTTAAAATAAAAGTAAGCTAATTTAAAGAAAAATAATAAGCCTATTCCAGTAAAGAAGTACATCATGGCAAAAATCTCATTGGATATATGAAAATATTTGACTTACGTCCGGGAAACACTGAGCTGGGTCTCTCAGAATTACAAAGCATTACTTCTATTTTCATCCCTAGTTCCTAGCACTATGGTTAACATAAAGTACATCACCATGAAACAATTGTCAAATTAATTAGGTTAGGAAGAAGCACACACCTCTAACATTTTCAAGACCGAGTGTCATTTTGGGGGAATATGCAGGTAAGTGGCAGGCCTTCTGTAAGCCAATGTTTCTGAAAAAGTTAAATACCATCCATTGTTATCATATAAATGACCGTTTAAATTATTTCCTACAGCTACTGTGGAAGACATCAACTTCCTAAGAGGATACAATCATAGATGTTTCAGCTGGATTGTATGGAATAATGTTTTATAAGCCAAAGTTTGGGGCAACAGAAGAAAGTTTACAATACATTCTATGCAAATCACCACATCACCCTTCACCTTCAAGGTCATGCATGGTACATCTTAAAGGGTAGACCAGAGCAGCTCTAACTAGAGGAGAGTTAGCACCATCTGTTGGGGAGTGAGCTCCCAGCATTAAGAGAGATTCACGGTCAGGTGACTTCATTAATTGTGAATTTGTTTCTTCAAAGTGCTTTTCATTGCACAGATTTTAAGATACTCACACATACCCAAGTACAATTTAATTTTCAATCAATTATTTCTTTTTTGTGGTGAGGATAGTCTGTAATTTTGAAAATGTATTAAATGGAAAGGAAGTAGTTTCTGCAAAGGACAATATATTAAACTTTGCTGTAAATTATTGTCAGATTTTGCCAGTGGTATACTCCCTGGGAATTTCCTGGTGATTTTGAAAGAATATTAACTCTCCCATGCCTGTAATATACCATTTGGTGTCTCAAAGCAATGATTGATTTACTAAATGTCACCTTGCTAAATTCTAGGACCTAGGGTAAATGTGTATATATTTGTGAGTCTGGTGACAGGCAGGTTATTCAGTCTTGACCTAAGCCTCTTCCCCACTTCTTTAAAGTACTTCAAAATGTCAAGGAAGAGAAAAAATATGGTTTCATCAGTTACTCATCTCAGCTGGTTTGAGGACCTGCTCAAAACACTGGCATTGTATAACCTTCTTTCATTGCCCATGCCTGACCATGTCCCTCCTCAGGCCTTCCAACTAGAAAGTAGCTTACTTACCCTTCTTTACACTTCATATTCAGAAACAAGAAGAGCATATACTTTTCTGTAATATAAATAATTATGGCTCTACAACTAAACTCTTAAATAAAAAATACACACATTTAAGGTGTATGATGATTTGATAGACATACACATACATATGCAGTGAAATGACCACTATAGTCAAGATAATTAACATGTCCATCTCTTCATAGTCACCATTTCCACAACTTACTTTAAATCAATTCCAGCTACTTTTTAAAAGATTTTTATTTATTTATTCATTTGAGAGAAAGAGTATATAAAAGGGGCGGGGCGGGGGGGAAGGAAAGAGGAAGAGGGAGAGGCAGAGAATCTCAGGCAGACTCTCAACCCCACCAACCTGAGATCATGACCTGAGCTGAAATCAGGCATCAGATACTTAACCAACTGAGCCACCTAGGTGCCCCCAATTACAGCTATTTTTAAAGTTCAAGAGTCTAAATGAACCTTCTTTCACAGTTTAAAACCCTTTCCTCAGAAACCTCCATCAACAGGAACAGGAAAAAAACCCACTCCTCATGCAATGTAAGTCTTTTCATATAATTCTACAAAACCTTTTCCTCCAACCATAAAGAGCTTTGTAGGATTTTTCCAATTATAAAACAGATTTCAAAAATAATCTGACATGTCCAAACATAAGAAGAAAGTAAAAATCAGAGTGTAATGTCTACACCTAGAAAACAATCCCATTTATGTATGGACATACAAATACATATATTTTAAACTAAGTTCATAGTTTACAGATTTTATTTTTCTGACAGAGAGCACGCGCGCACAAGCAGGGGAGCAACAGGCAGAGGGAGAGGGAGAAGCAGGCTTCCCATCGAACAGGGAGCCCTGTGTTATCCCAGGACCCTGGGATCATGACCTGAGCTGAAGGCAGATGCTTAACCAACTGAGCCACCCAGATGCCCCAAATTCATAATTTACATGGAATTCTTACCCTACTCAATAGGCCAAGGAATAGGCTTATTAATAACGAATTTCCCACCAAGTCAAGTCTCTTTTCTCCACAACGTCAGGAGAGTGGGTTGAATGGTGGCCCCAGAAAAGGTATGTCCAACCCTTAACCCCCAAATATGACCTTATTTGGAAAAAGGGTCACTGCAGCTACAATTAAGAATCTTTTTTGTTTTGTTTTGTAATATTTTATTTCTTTATTTGAGAGAGAGAGAGCACAAGCAAGGGAAGCAACAGGCAGAGGGAGAGGGAACAGCAGGCTCCCTACTGAGCAGAGAACCCAACATGGGGCTCGACCCCAGGACCCTGGGATCAAGACTTTAACCCAGGCAGCCGCTTAACTGACTGAGCCAACCAGGGGCTCCTCCCTACAATTAAGAACCTTGACACGAGATCTGTCTGGATTATCTGGGTGGGCCCTAAATCCAATGACAAATATTCTTATAAAACAGAAGAGAAGTTCCTATGAAGATGGAGGAAAAGACCGGAGATACGCACCCTCAAGCCAAGGAATGTCTGGAGGCAGCAGGGACTGAAAGAAGCAAGGAAGGATTCTCCCCTAGAACCTTCAGAGACAGTGTGGTCCTACTAACACCCTGATTTCAAACTTCTGAACCCCAGAACTGTGAGAGAATAATTTTTTTTTTAAGATTTAAAGTGATCTCTGTACCCAACATGGGGCTCAAACTCAAAATGATCAAGAGTCTCATGCTCCACTGATCCAGCCAGCCAGGCACCCCGTAACTTTTTCTTGTTTTAAACCACTGAATTAGAGGTAATTTGTTATGACAGCCCTAGGAAACCAGTACACTCGACATTCCAAATTTCCCTACTTGAAACCCAGCCTGCTCTCCAGCCTCACTTCCCTGTTCTTCAGCTTTTTGCTCCTGCTTGCCTCCTTCCAGTCCCTACTGCCTCAGAGTCTTTGCACATGCTGTTCCAGCACATGGATTGCTCTTCCTCATTCTTCAAACACCTTCCCAAGACTTCAGGGAGTTCAGCCACCCTCTAGCCCTGTTTGCCAACCACTGTTAAGGTTCCCTTTCAGCAGCATACCATAGTTTATGCATTTATTAGTGTTATTATTAGATTCTGCCCCACTACCAAACTGTAAGCTCCATGAGACTAGGGACCCTGCTCACTCCCTACCATTATATTCCCTGTCTAGCCCTGTGCCTGCTGTGCCAAAGCAATTCCTTTTTGAACAAATGGCCACTGTTCCAGAAGTGTTTCTAGAAACTCTCACACCTTAAAGATAACTGTGAGCTGTGTAGCATGACCCTCCTATTTCTCCACCCACATCAACGAATTCTGAGACTAAAAAGGGGTGCTACTAATAATTACAAGTTACCTGGTTACGTTTCTGGGTAATAGGCTGTGCCAACTCTAAGAGCAAACCTGAAGGAGGAGGGTAACTAGAAAGGGCTGGGCTACATTTTGGAGCAAGGAAAAGAGGATACTCTAAATTTGCTCAATTGCCACTGCATTTTCATTGCTTTCTTTTACATCATATAATCATTCGTTCATTCGTTTATTGTTGGACCCTCTCTCTACAATGTAAGCTCTGAGAGTTGGGACTTGGCCTGTAGTGTTTATTGCCGTATCCCACACCTAGCACAGTTCCCGGTGCATAGTAGGCACTCAATAAACATCTAAATGAATGTACCCACAACTGAATACTACGCTTTAAGGGAATAATGGATGAAGAATCAAGGCACAAACAAAACCCGAATTCTCACAATTTGAAAACCTAATTAGACTCAAGTCTAAAGGGACAGGAGTAGGAACAATTGCCAAGGTCTTGGGCTGAGGGTGCAGGGATGAAGGCCCCGGTGGCCGTGCAGCAGTTGAACTCTGTCCTCATCCCCACCCACCCCGACGACTCTCGACACCCTCTCTCCGGATCCTCCAACTCCCAGCTCAGCTTCAGCTCCTAGGGCCCGTCTGTCCTCCACGGTCCTGCACACTCGGACCCCAGCCGCTCCCTTCCTCGATCCCCCGGACTACAGCCTCCAAGTCCGCCGCCTCCCCGGATTCCTGCGCACCCCGGCACCGCCCCATCCCCAGATCTCCTCAGAACACGGGACCCTCCGCATCGCCCGTTCCCGATCCTCTTTTGCGCCGCCCCCTTCTTCTCAGATCCCCTTGGTCGGCCGGACGCCGCTCCGTCCTCTCCCGGGATCTCTTCGGACCCCGGGACTCCCGCACAGCCTTCTTCCCGGATCCCTGCGGGCTCCGGCACCGCCCCCTCCCCGGATCCGTTCCATCTTCCGGACCCCGCGCCGCTCCCTCCCCGGATCCCCTCTTCTGGGGCCCCGCCCCGCCCCCACGCGGTCCGCTCGGACAGGCTCGCTCCGCGCAGCGCCCCTCCACCCCCGCCCCCGCCCCCGCGCCCGCCTCTGCGGCTGCGCGCTCGCGGGGCCGAGGCCGAGGGGAGGGGGTCGCGCCGGGGGCCGGCTGAACTGCTGTGGCGGCAGCGAGAAACTGAGCGAGCCCGGCGGCCGCGGGCAGGCCCGGAGGCAACGGAGGAAGCCGTCATGTCGCGCTACACGAGGCCCCCCAATACCTCCCTGTTCGTCAGGAACGTCGCGGACGCCACCAGGTGAGCGGCGGCTGCCGCCGCAGGTTGGCACGCGGGGGAGGGGCGGGGGTAACGGCAGCGTCCCGGAGCCCGGCCGGCGCCTCCCCGCCGCCCGGGCGGGTGCCTTCCGCGGAGGCGCCCTTCCCGGGGGCGGTGCGAGCCCTCGGGCTACTCGGAGCGGGGGCGGGACTGGCTCCTCCGCCCTCCCGGCCCGCGTTCCGCTCGGGCGCAGCGCACTCCCGCGGCAGGGCCCGGCGCCCCGGAGATCGGTGCCCCTGCCCTGCTCGAGCACCGGCGGCGCGCAGGCTGCTGCTCTCCCGGTAGCGAGGGTCCCTCCCTGCCCCTGGCCGATAGTGTTTTCGCTTGGCCCCTTTGTCGTCGTGTCCCGATAAAGCTGCGCGTCCTGCGTCCTAGATGAAGAATTGGGGATGGTCGGAAGGTATAAAATAATGCGTACCTTGGGCCTTACAATTTCGGTTCCCTCAGTCCGGTCTAATTACAGGGGATGCCGGTGAAATTTTATTTGTTACACAATACAAAGGATGGCTTCAGTGAAGGAGATTTCAGTGTTTTCCTGTAAAGTTCAGAGTGCAGTATAAACACCCAAGATACCGGTTTGGGTAGACTTCCCTGGTCCAGTGTGATGCTCTCAGTCCACACATTCTCCTCCCCGCCTTGAGAATTTTTGTCTACATAATACTTAAATATTAAGGAATGACTGCTTTATAAAGCACTTTCTCCCTTAATAGACGCCAGAGGGAATGACGGAGAGTTGGATAGGGGCATTAAGAGACATTTCCATTTTACTAGGTTTACTTAATTTACTCCCCTCTCAACCTTTTTTAGGTGTGCAGCATTATCTTTATTGTACGTAAAGAAAAGCTGATGCTCAGAGTTTTAATGATTTACCTGGGCTTCATGGCTCCAAATATATTGGAGCCCTTGACTCCAGAGCTGTATGGAGTAATCATAATTTACCTTACAGGAGTAAATGTTAAATATTTTTTTATTTGATTCTATTATGTACATCTCAGCTATAGATTGTGAATTAATATACCTTAATTAACATCTAAAAGATGCCTGTGTTCATATATCTCTTCTCAACCTGTTCATCAATACATTACATAGAAAACAAGTGAAATTTATAATTTGGGGAGGGTAAAAGAAAAAAATTCCCACAGTTAAACAGACTACTTGAATGCTAAATAAGCATCAAGCCTCTCCAGTGTGTCTGCAAAAAAAAAAAAAAAAAGAGGTTTCCAATTCTAATGGCCAGCCAGCCAGCCCCAGGGTATTATGATGAGTGAAGTTGTCAGGTTATAAGGTAAAATAGAATGGTGTGGGCTGTAGCAAATAGAAAGGAACAGGTGCCATCTAAAGGGGACAGCAGCTGGTACTACTAGCTCCAGCTAATAACTACTATGTAGACATTTGGACTTATTGCCATATCATCCTAATTTTCTAAAGAAGTCAGAAAACTGTGTATAAACTCTGTTTCAAAATGGTGGCATTTATTAAGTTGAATCATGAAATTCCTATTTTTGTAGATTTAAAACCTGTAAAATATTAGAGTTTTGTGTTTCATCAGCACACCTTAAAATTTTTTTAAAGGTTGTGCTGGCCAAATCACATCAGCAGGTGACACATGATCTCTGATCTAGATAATCCACCATGAGTAATCAAGACTGAAAACTGAAATCTGTTGATTTCGTTTTACAATTTTTTCACCACTTTTTAGGACTGCCACTGGGGGCAATCATCTAGGAGGTTTGTATTAATGGAATAGTAATCGCTAACATTTGTTGAGTATTCACCATGTGCTAAGGACTGTACTAAACACTTTACATATATTATTAAATTTTCACAGTAACCCTATAATGTATATTCTTCATCAATCCCATTTTACAGATTAAAAACTGAGGCTTAGAGAAATTTTTTTTTTTTTAAGATTTTATTTTTTTTATTTGAGAGATAGCAACAGAGATAGAGCATGAGCTGGGAAGAGAGGGAGAAGCACTCTCCCTGCTAAGCAGGGGGCCCAATTCAGGACTCATCTCATGTCCCTGGGATCATGAACTGAAAAGCAGCCGCTTAACTGAATTGAGCCACCCAGGTGTCCCTAGAAATTAATTATCTTACCTAAAATTGCACAGCTTCTGAGTACTTTTGTGAAAGTAGAATCATTACATGTAACCTATATTAAAAGCTTTTGGGGAGGGCACCTGGGTGGCTTAGTTGGTTAAATGTCTGCCTTCGGCTCAGGTCATGATCTGGGGCCCTGGGATCAAGTCCCAAAGTTGGGCTCCCTTCTCAGCGGGGAGCCTCTTGGTCCCTCTGCTTGTAGCTACCCCTGCTTGTGCTTCTGCTGCACAGGCGCATGCTCTCTTTGTCAAATAAAGAAAACCTTTAAAAATAAAAGCTTTTTTGTGTGAGGTGGCATGCAGTATAAGTTAAACAACAACATGGCAACTAGACACATTTTAAATTAGCTTTAATATTTAGTATGCTTATAAAGAAAACCATTGGGATAAATGTTAAATGGCATAAAATTATCTATATGATGTGATTTCAATTATATTAATAAGTGAAAAAAGGAAAAAGTATAGAAAATGAGCCTGGAAAAAAATCCATTTGAGTGGTTTTCTTTTTTGTGTTTTCAAATTATATTTAATAAAATATTAGTTTTATAACAAACCAACTTTTATTTAAACTGTCTCTCTGTAGTAGCCATTATAATATATGCCATAAAGCACAAGACATTAAAAAATACTATGGCTTTAGCATAAATTTTGTTAGGAATTAAATTGAGTACAAGAACCAAAGAAGGATTTAAAAATTTTTAAAGCGACACCTGGCTGGTTCAGTCAGTGGAGTGTGCAACCTTTGATCTCCAGTTGTAGGTTTGAGCCCAATGTTGGTTGTAGAGATTACTTTAAAAAATAAATACAATCTTTAAAAAATGTATTTTTATGGGACGCCTGGGTGGCTCAGTTGGTTAAGCAGCTGCCTTCTGCTCAGGTCATGATCCCGGCGTCCCGGGATCGAGTCCCACATCGGGCTCCTTGCTCAGCAGGGAGCCTGCCTCTCCCTCTGCCTCTGCCTGCCACTCTGTCTGCCTGAGCTTGTGCTTGCACGCGCTCTCTCTCTCTCTCCCTCTCTAATAAATAAAATCTTTTAAAAAATGTATTTTTATGATGTTATAATTTGTATTCTTTTTCTTTTCACTGGTGAAGCAAGATCTGGATCAGGAAGAAAACTTAGTATCTTTGTTCTTTTACCATGTAGAAGAGCAATTTTTTAAAATTTCAGATATAGTTTTCTAATGGAACAAAGTAATGTCCAAATCCCAAATATAACATTCCCATTTTGATGCATAATATCATGTTAGGTTGGGGAGCCACTATCAGGTACCCTCTTTTAGACATAGTAGCATTTTTTGCTTACAGTGTATATAAGGATATGTTGATTTTTATGGTGGTATAGAAAAAGCATTAAACAGAATTCAGCAAGATTTATGAGAAAAGGTGTCAGCAAATTACAAATAGAAGGGAACTTCCCCAGCCCAATAAATGGCATATATGAAAAGCCTGTAGTTAACAGGATACTTAATGGTATGAACTGAATGCTTTCCCCCTAAGATTAGAACATGCCAGGGGTGCCTAGGTGGCTTAGTCCGTTAAGCATCCAACTCTTAGCGTCGTACTCTTGATTTCAGCTCAATCATGAGATTGAGCCCCTGGTTGGGCTCTGAGCTCCCTGTGGAGTTGATTGAGATTCTCTCCCTCTGCTGGCACCCCCATTCACTCTCTTTTTCTCTCTAAAATAAATCTTAAAAAAAAAAAAAAAAAGCCGGGGCACCTGGGTGGCTCAGTGGGTTAAGCCTCTGCCTTCGGCTTAGGTCACGATCTCGGGGTCCTGGGATTGAGCCCCGCACTGGGCTCTCTGCTCGGCGGGTAGCCTGCTTCCCTCTCTCTCTCTGCCTTCCTCTCTGCCTGCTTGTGATCTCTTTCTCTGTCAGGCAAATAAATTTAAAAAAAAAAAAAAAAGCCAGTGATGCCCACTCATACAACCTCAATTCATCATTTTGTTGCAGGTTCTAACCAGTATAAGAAGGCAAGAAAAAGAAATAAAAGACATAAAAGTTATAAAGCTAGAAACAAAACTTGCCCTATTCTTAGGCAACGTGTTTACAATAAAACTATGGAAAATAATGAGTTTTAGTAAGTTTAAGATACAAGATGAACTTACGAAAAATCTATTCAATTTATTAGCAGCAAACAATTGAAAATAAAATTTTTAAAACAGTTTCATTTGCCTTAGTGTCAAAAAAACAGACTTGGGAATAGGTTTAAGAACAACAACAAAAAATACATAATAAAAACCTTTGCATTAAATGGGGCGCCTGGGTGGCTCAGTGGGTTAAGCCTCTGCCTTCAGCTCAGGTCATGATCCCAGCGTCCTGGGATCAAGCCCCACGTCGGGCTCTCTGCTCTGTGGGGAGCCTGCTTCCTCCTCTCTCTCTGCCTGCCTCTCTGCCTACTTGTGATCTCTGTCTGTCAAATAAATAAATAAATAAAATCTTTACAAATAAAAGATAAAAACCACATTACAGTGCCAAGACAAATTAAAGAAAACATAAATTGATAGATATACCATGTTCTTAGAATGGAAGACAAAATATTAAGTTACCAGTTTCCTCCCAGATTGATTATATTGTAGATTCAAGGCATTCCTGATCAAAGGCTGTTTAAAAAATAGAAACTGGGGTTGCCTGGCTGGCTCAGAAGAGTGTGTGACTCTTGATCATGGAGTCCTGAGTTCGAGTCACACATTGGGTATATAGATTACTAAAAAAAATAAACTTTGAAAGAACAAAACAAATAAATAAAAACCAGAAATTGACAAGTTAATTCTAAAATATATTGATATACAAAGGAATCTAGAAAAAGATCACTTCTCCCTTTCTCTCTGCTGCTCCCCTTGCTTATGCTCCCTGCCCCATGAAATAAATAAATAAAATCTTTTTAAAAAATGGGCAAAAAACTCCCAATAGACACTTCACAAGGAAAAGTAACACATGAAAAAGTGCTCAACATCATTTGTAGTTTGGTAAGTGCAAATTAAAACCACACCGAGATTCCACTTAATACCTACCTGATAAAATTAAATTTTATCAGACTAAAATTAAAAAAAAAAACAATAAAAACAAACCTGATAATACCAAGTGCTCACAAAGATTGGCACAACTGAAATCCATATATTGTTGGAGTATAAAGTGGTACAACCACTTTGCAGAACTGTTTGGCAGTTTCAAAAAAATTTACATATATACACATCCTCTTGAACCCAGAAATTCTGCTGGTAGGTATTAACAGGAAATTATTGGTCCATACACATGAAAAGGTGTTGTATCTAACTGGTTGTTAGGTAAATTAAAATTAAAACATCAACTATCCATCAGGATGACAAGAATTTAAAATGTTAATGAGGAAGTAGAGCACTAGAAATTCTTAGGCAAGTGTTGAGTATAAATTGATCTGGTCACTTTGGAGAATGTGTAGTGAAACTGAAGATAAGCATACTCCAACTCACCAACTGCAGAGTGATACATCCCAGGGATCTCATAGAGCTCCCCAGAGCACATGTATGATAATGTATGCTGTAGCACAGTTTGCAATTTTAAAAAAAGGCAGCATCTTCAATGTTTATCCACAGAAAGATGGATTAGTAAATTGTGGTTTATTGATAATACCAATACAGAGTTAAATTGAGTAAACCAGAACTACATAGAGAAATCTAAGGGAGAAGGCAAGGAGCAAAATTATACAAATTGTCTAGTACTATTTATATAAAATTTGATATATATAAAAATAATTATGCACATATTCATTTGCAGTAAAAACAGAGTTATGGAGGGGCGCCTGGTTAGCTCAGTCAGTAGAGCCTGTGACTCTCGATCTTTTAGGGTTGTGAGTTCAAGCTCCACATTGTGTATAGACATTACTTAAAAAGTGAAATCTTTAAAATACAAAGTTATGCAGAGGAATGATGAATACTGATGATTGTTTCTCAGGTAGAAGAATGTAAATGTAAATGTCTCATTCCCAAGAAACAATTACTGAACAAGTATTGAGATACAGTAAATGGCTGTTAGTGGATACATAGGTATTTGTTTTATGCTCTATTTTCTGAAGTCAAAATTGATGACACCAAAAATACAGAAATTAGAACAAAACAGTAGCTAACAGGTGTAGAAGTGGTGACAGAGAAGGGGAGCCAGCTCTTCTGAGAAGTTTGACTTCTTCAGACTCCTGTCACCCTTGGCTTCTGGGATTCCAAGCCTCCATGACACACATTACTCCAACTTCCTTTTATACTATCTAGGACCCTTTTCCTATCAGCCACTCACATTTGGTTGATGGGACTAATTGTCTCAGAAAATACTCATTTGTATTCTAACTTTGCTGTTGGCTCTGTGTACCAATGTGCATGATAATTTCTTTTATTCTCAGTCTCCTTGACTGTTAAATAGGTAGCAGTAATATCAAATGGTGACTCAGTATTTTGAGTGCCTACTTTGTGCCAAACAACTAGTAGACTGGTGAAGACACGCATTTTTTTTTCTTTTTTAAAGATTTTATTTATTTATTTGACAGAGAGAGGGAGAGATCACAAGTAGGCAGAGAGGCAGGCAGAGGGGGAGGGGGAAGCAGGCTCCTCACCGAGCAGAGAGCCCCATGCGGGGCTCGATTCCAGGACCCTGAGACCATGACCTGAGCCGAAGGCAGAGGCTTAACCCACTGAGCCACCCAGGTGCCCCGAAGACACCCATTTTAAAGATTTTTTTTAAATTTATTTATTTGACAGAGATCACAAGCAGGCAGAGAGGCAGACAGAGATAGAGCAGGAAGCAGGCTCCCTGCTAAGCAGAAAGCCCGATGCCGGGCTCAATCCCAGGACCCTGGGATCATGACCTGAGCCGTAGGCAGAGGCTTTAACCCACTGAGCCACCCAGGCACCCTGAAGACACCCATTTTAAAAGTGATCCTAAACACTGATTGTCAGAATTGCCTGTGAAACCCTTAAAAATATTAAACCTAATTGGGGCCCACCTTGGAAAGCACTAATTGGGTCCAGGGTTAATGCATCAGGCTCGAGTACCTGTTTCTGTAACATTTCCTTTACAGATGATTCCAATGTTCAGGAATGGTTGAGAATCATTACTCTCTAGTCCATGTTCTGGGGTGTCAGGAATCGTTCGTTTTCCACCACATCCCTAGAGTTTGCCCATTGTATGTGCTCAAAAAGTACTTGTTGGATGATTAAATGAAAGAAAAAGACATTGTCACTACCCTTTAAAGACAGTAGTTTCAGAGAAGGCAGACAATTAAATGTTTTATAGTAAGTATTAAATGAATAAAAGTACTAAATAATAAAAATAAGGTATGTATTGTCAGTTGCACTGCCTGGTGTATAGTGGACATTTCATCATAGTTGAATTCACATCTCTAGCTTTATTTTTTTTAAAGATTCTTTATTTGTCAGAGAGTATACAAGCAGGGGGGCAGCAGGCAGATGGAGAAGCAGGCTCCCTGCTGAGCAAGGAGCCTGATGTGGGACTTGATCCCAGGACCCTGGGATCATGACCTGAGCCGAAGGCAAATGCTTAACCAATTGAGCCATCCAGGCATCTCTCTCGCATCTCTAGCTTTAATCACTGACTTCTAGTCTGGAGAAGAAAATAAAATTAATTTGTATAATCATTTTTGGTTGTTTCCAGGACTCTTTTTTTTTTTTTTAAGATTCTATTTTATTTTATTTTATTATTTAAATAATCTCTATACCCAACATAGGGTTTGAACTTAGAACCCAGAGATCAAGAGTCACATGCTCTGCCTGCCGAGCCAGCCAGGTGCCCCATCTATAGAACTGTTATGGATGTTCTACCATCACCTCAAATCCGGCAGTTCTTTTGCCTCCCTCCTTCCTCTCCAACTCTCTTTACCAGTTGTCTAATTTTTGTCACTGACACCATCTTTCTTCCATTTGTCTAAGTTAGCAGCTTTGCAATCATCTTTGAGTCTTCTTTCTGTACAATATGTTTTGAAGTACTCTTACTTTTTCTAAGCCATGTTTTGTGCTCATAACTTGGTGTTGAACCTCTGGGATCTTCATGAGGCAGTAGGGTGTAGTGGTTAACACAGACTAGTGTCAGGTTGTGGAAGTTTGATTCTAGTTCTGTCATTTGCTGGCTTGGTAACCTGAGGTGAATTCATCTGTCTGTGCCCTCATCTGTAAACAACCAGAGGGTGGTGTAAAAATTAACAAGTCTTTTTTTTTTTAAAGATTATATTTATTTATTTGACAGACAGAGATCACAAGTAGGCAGAGCAGCAGGCAGAGAGAGAGAGAGAATCAGGCTCCCCGCTGAGCAGAGAGCCCAATGTGGGGCTTGATCCCAGGACTCCAGGATCATGACCCGAGCTGAAGGCAGAGGCTTTAACCCACTGAAACACCCAGGTGTCCCCAAAATTAACAAGTCTTAAGGTGAACAGTGGCTCCATTATAAATGCACTACAATTCTCAGCTATAGTAGCTAAGTATTTTGTCTCTTGAGTTAGATTGTTGGTCCATGAAGACAAATATGCTAAATAATCCTTTACTACCCTTTTTACTACCTGTGACATATAGCAGGTTTAAAAATATTTGTCAAATTTAAGGATACCATAGTTATTTTGCTTTATGTTTAAAAGTAAAACATCCATTTTTCTTTAAAGTCTGAAAAATAATTTTAGAACTTCTTTAGAATCTAATTCTTGTGATCTGAAAACAAAATTAACATAAACATAGTTATAATGAGGTAAATTAATGTGTTCTTAATGAAATAGGGTTAATAGACCTGTTTGTATTGACAATTGAAGTATGTTATAATAGAAATAATTTTTAAAGATGGATAATAACTTTCCTGGGTCATTGTTTCCCAATCTGATTAAACATAACAGCCACCTGGAGTGCTTATACAGATTTCCAGCCCCTAATCCAGATCTTTTAAATCAGAACCTCCAAAAATGAGGCCTGAGGATTTGTTTTCTTTTTTCTTCCTTTCTAAACCCTCGGTGATTCCTACAACAATTTTAGAAAATACTAGTTTAGATAATATACTTTTGAAGGTTTCAACTGGATCTCCGTAGGCAAAATATTTTAATCCAGATATTCATATTTCTTTGCCTTATTTCTAAAACACTTCAGGCCTGAGGACTTGCGCCGTGAGTTTGGTCGATATGGCCCTATAGTAGACGTTTACATTCCACTTGACTTCTACACCCGTCGCCCAAGAGGATTTGCTTATGTTCAATATCCTTTGTTTTACTGTATGCATGTGAATATACTGTATACGTGTGCAGATACGCATGTGTATTCAGGAGCATTTGTTGTATGAGATTAATATTCCTAATTAAATGTGTTTATTTCTTTATCTCAGAAAATCTAAAGCAGTCCACAGTAGCTGGCAAGCGCCCCCCAGTTTGAACCAACCTGTTAGCTAGAATCCAAGCATTAACCGAGCAGGCGAGAAAAAAGGCACCTAAAGTTCAAGCATCAAGGAGTAAAGAGGGAGGGTGGACACAGATATAAAGACCTGGAAGAGGGGAAGTCTTTATCAAGCAAAAGACAAAGCCAACACCAGGTTGAGACTTCGGCTTTCCTACATTTATTCAGAGTTCCAGAATCAAAGCCAAGTCTGATTTTGTTGGTTCTTCGTCTCTTATAAAGTCCATCTTGCAAGCCTTAAAGAGTAAAGGTCAAGGTTCAAGATCAAGTGACATTGAGGTAATTGCCAAAGTCTCATTTTGTATTGCATTTCTTGAGCTTTTTCTGTTTTCTATTTAAAAAAAAAATTAAACAGTGAACAACCTCCTGAAAGACAGCTATTTAGTCATTTTATATAGTTTATTTCCATTTTAGTTAGGTTTAATATATAATTTTTGTAGATAAGGAAGTTTAGTGGGATATTACAAACAAGTATATGTAATTCCAGATGTTCACAGATTGCTTTTGTGTTTCTTTTATAATTATATCCCAAGTAATAAGAACATAAGAGTATTTTAAAGTAGTTGGTTCAAAAGTAAATATCATTTTTAAAGGTGTAATGTTTTAGGTTACATGTGTTTGTGCAGTTTTGTTTGTAATAAGTAATTTCTCCTAAGCATCATAATTAAAACACCTTTTAGTGAAAGAGTAATTGTAATTTCAGAATAAAGGCTTTTGCATGCTGATTTTTTCAGTGAAAAACCTGAAAGAAGGGAGTGAGTCCTATACAGTTTATTTTTTAATACTAGCCAGGGTTGGACTTAATTTTTTCTCATAACCTGTTTCACATTATACATGCATACTACAATTATATTAATGTGTACATTAAAAGTATAGTTAAGTGTTTGTTTCTGTTCTTACTTTTAGATAGATTCTTCTAAATCATAAGGGGGCATTTGTTTTCATAATAAAGGTGAAATTCTTTCTGACTATATATATATATATATACACATATATATATTGGAGATGTAAGTTTAATACTTGGAGTTGTTTTTCCTATTAATTTCATGTCACATGTAAATAATTCTTTAAAAATAACATTTTTACTTGATATCTGACGTTCAAAGTATCCTTAACAGCTAGTCATATTTGAAGATGTTCGCGATGCTGAAGATGCTCTTTATAACCTCAATAGAAAATGGGTATGTGGCCGTCAAATTGAAATACAGTTTGCACAAGGTGATCGAAAAAGTAAGTTTGACTAAACATTAGATCTTATTTATTCAGCAGAATGAGTTTTAGTTATGACAGATTTTTTTTATTTCAAATTCTTTCAGAAAATAATACTGTTAAAGTAGCTGTTACTGAGGTTTTCAGGTAATAAATTATTTCATATTCTAGCACCAGGCCAGATGAAATCAAAAGAACGTCACCCTTGTTCTCCAAGTGATCATAGGAGATCAAGAAGCCCCAGCCAAAGGAGAACTCGAAGTAGAAGTTCTTCATGGGGAAGAAATAGGAGACGATCTGATAGCCTTAAAGAGTAAGTACAAATAAAAGAGGATTGAAAAATTTAATTTTCTACTTTCTCTGGAAGACATTTTAAAGAGTTTTCAGAAACAGGCCACAAGAATAATTTTATTTAATATACATAAAGATCAACTTTTGTTAGAAAAATATGCCCTTAGGGTGTCTGGGTGACTTGGTGAAATGTCTCTCTTTTGATTTTGGCTCAGGTCATGATCTCAGGGTTGTGAGATCAAGCCCTGCATCCAGCTCCATGCTTATTGTGGAGATTAAGATTCTCTCTCTCCCTCTTCCCCTCCCCCGCCCCATCCCCTCTCTGTCTCTTTCTCTTTAGGAAGAAAAAAAAAAAAGATGTGCTATTCTCTATTTGGAATGTATTGTTACTTAACTTGGGTTTATTGGATAACTTCCAGTGTTTTTATTTCGTGGCAGATTTAACTTAGACCTTTTTAATAGAAAAATAATATGTACTGAAGAAGAAAACCAAACCTTAAAATGTGTACTTGACAAATAAAATGAGGAATTTTATTTTATTTTTAAAGATTTTATTTACTTATTTGACACAGATAGAGAGAGGGCACAAGCAGGGGGAGTGGCAGACAGAAGGAGAGGGAGAAGCAGGCTCCCTGCTGAGCAGGGAGTCCCACTCAGGTCTTGATCCAAGGACCCTATGATCAATTTCAGTTATTGTTTAAATAATAACTGAGCTGAAGGCAGACGTTTAATGGACTGAGCCACCCAGGTGCCCCAAGGAATTTTAAATAAATAAAATTTTCCTAACTGAACTCAGTAATTAAAAATCTTAAGTTCTGGTGAATAAAAACTCATAAGAAATAGAATGAATCACTTGTGAAAGGTTGAAACTAAAATTAATGTAAATCAATATATTTGTAAAAGTTATTTTCAGAAGTAAATTCAAAATATGATATTATTACAAGAAGACATGAAAATAATAGGTTTTTTGAAAAAGATATTTGCAGGTTGTCTATTTGTTAGCCAGGAGTTTGTTTCTTTTAGAATAATAGTAAATCACAATGGAAATTAATTACTTGGTAAAGCTATTTAAATAATAACTGAAATTGTATTAGCATGCTTAAAGTCTTAAATAGTTTAGTATTTATCTGGAATTTTAATGCTATAATATTTTCATAGACATGTAGAATTTAAAGGTGAATTCTGTCCTTGTGGCACCTGGGTGGCTCACTTGGTAAGTGTCTGCCTTCAGCTCAGGTCACAATACCAGGGTCCTGAGATTGAGCCCTGCATCAGGCTCCCTGCTCAGTGAGGAGTCTGCTTCTTTCCTCCACCTCCTCCTCCTCCTCCTCGAGCTCTTTCACTTTCACTCTCTCTCTCTAATAAATAAATAAAATCTTTTATTTTTAAGATTTTATTTGACAGAGAGAGATCACAAATAGGCAGAGAGGCAGGCAGAGAGAGAGGAAAGTAGGCTCCCTGCTGAGCAGAAAGCCCGATGTGGGACTCGATCCCAGTACCCTGAGATCATGACCTGAGCCAAAGGCAGAGGCTTAACCCACTGAGCCACCCAGGCACTCCAATAAATAAAATCTTAAAAAAAAAAAAAAAGTAAATTTTATTCTTAAAGGTCAGCGCTGGGGTTCCTGGCTAGCTCAGTTGGTGGAACCTGCCATTCTTGATCTTGGGGTCATGAGTTCTAACCCCATGTTAGATGTAGAGTTTACTTTAAAAAAAAAAAAAAAAAAGAATGATTGGCATTTACACTAATACTCTCTTTCTGTGAGTAATATGCTTACCTGGGGAAAAAGAAAAAAATGTCTATTGTCCCAAGTCATAGTGGGACATCAGGAATAGAATGAACCCCTTCTTGTAAGACAATGCTGTTTTGCTTTAGGCTCATTATAACATTGCCTAACCTCCCTGACCTTTTTTTTCATTTGTAAAATTCTTTTTTTTTTTTTTTTTTTAAGATTATTTATTTATTTATTAGAGAGAAAGAGAGAGAGCGAGCACAGGCAGAGAGAGGCAGGCAGAGGCAGAGGGAGAAGCAGGCTCCCTGCCAAGCAAGGAGCCTGATGTGGGACTCGATCCCAGGACGCTGGGATCATGACCTGAGCCGAAGGCAGCCGCTTAACCAACTGAGCCACCCAGGCGTCCCTCATTTGTAAAATTCTATCATAAAGAATGCAGATCTTACCTGGCTCTCCTTATATTCCTAAGGATCAGATTTTGTGTCTGCGTGCGTGTGTGTGTGTGTGTGTGTGTGTGTGTGTGTGTATGTAAATGAAGCAGAATTCATATAAGCCTAACAAAATGATAAGTAAATACAGTATATATGGTATTATCTTAGACTAAAAAGAGGCCTCTTATTTTGTTTTTAGTGGATATGGATTAAAAAAACAAACTAGTTTGTTGTTGTCCACTGGATTATGATGAACTCTTTGAGGGGCAAGGAGTTTTATCTTATTCATGCTTATATCCCCAGCACTTAGAAGTAGCCCCTAGCTCATGTTAGCCATTCCATACATTTTTGTTGAATTCATACTTCAGTGTATATATATATATATATTCCTGAAATATTGCCCCTCAGCCTTCTTTAGTAACGTCCCTTTTTTTTTCTTTCCTATGTTGGATTTTTTTCTGAAGGATAATTTTCCCATTTGGCCTTCTATGACAGGAATGAAATTTAATAATTTCTTTCTTTTTTTCATTAAGAGAGGGAAAGAGAAGGTTGGGGAGAAGCAGAGGGAGAGAGAGAACCTTAAGCAGGCTCCACACTCATTGTGGTACCTGATATGGGGCTTGATCTTACCACCCTACATCATGACCTGAGCCGAAATCAAGAGTCGGATGCTGAAATGACTGATCCACTCAGGTGCCCCAAAATTTAATAATTTCTAAAAGCTTCTGCTTTTATTCCAGAATATATTCTCGATCAGTATATTTATACTGTCCAATGCTCTTTATTTCTTCATATAATTCCATGCTTCTATCTGAGATTATTTTCTTTCATCCTAAAGAATTTTTGGTATTTCTTGCAGTGTAAGTCTGCTGGCAGTGAATTCTTTCAGCTTTTGTTTATCTGAAAAATCTTCACTTTATATTCACTTTTGAAGGATTTTTTGCTGGGGTTAGAATTCTGGGTTGGCAGGGACTTTTTTGGTATGTATGTATGTATGTAAATAATCTCTACACCCAGTATGGGGCCTGAACTCATGATGCTGAGATCAAGAGTCACATGCTCTACTAACTGAGCAAAGCAGGCACCCCTTTTTCCTGCTTTTAAAAATAATATTATTCTATTGTTTCTTGATATTTATAGTCAGCTGTCAGTCTTAATGTTGCTCCTTTGAAGGTATTGTCTTAAATTCTGGTTTCTCTTTAAATCATATAAATCTTTCACCTTTCACTAAAAGATTTCCATGGAGAGGAAAACTGCCTCTTAAACCACTTTTTCAAGGCCTTGTTTTAACAGGACTGTAAAAAAGTAAACAATTAAATAAAGGTAACGTATCTTATTCTCCAGGGTTTACTAAGCATCTTGAAATTGTGAGTTGATACCTTTCATTAATGTGGGAAAATTCTAGGTCATTCTCTCTTTAAATATTTCTTCTGCCTCATTCAATTTTTCTTTTTGACTGTGTGACTATGTTCTGTATTATCTCTTACACTCTGTTATGGATTTCTTAAAATTCCTTTGACAGAGATCACAAGTAGGCAGAGAGACAGGCGGAGAGAGAGGAGGAAGCAGGCTCCCTGCTGAGCAGAGAGCCCGATGCGGGGCTCGATCCCAGGACCCCGGGATCATGACCTGAGCTGAAGGCAGAAGCTTTAACCCACTGAGCCACCCAGGCGCCCCAGTCATAGTAATTTTTTAAAATTTCTGTTTGAATAATGCCAGTATCTATATTACTTTGCATCTGGGTTTTGGGTTTTATTTTGGTCTTTTATTTCCTTAGCTTTTAGTAATTTTTATCTAAATTTTTAGTAATTTTTCACATACCTCATAATTTCTTTGTTGAATGTTGGACATTGTTGATGAAAACTTAAAACACTTTGGGTGATACCCTCCAAAGAAAGTTGTTTTCTTCTAGCAAGTGGAGTATTGGCAAATCACCTTGATCCTGTCGAGGCTTGGTTTGAGGCATTGTTAAGGCTGATTTATTTTAGCTTTATACTTACTCTTAGGGTGTGGTCCTTACCTGTAGGATATGGTCCTCATGGGTTCTTAGCTGAAAGCCTGGATTGTTACTCAAAGTTCCTTGACCTTTTGGTGGCTTAAACTCCAGCCTCTCTCTCCAGCACTGTGTGTCTGATAGAATTTCAGCTTAATTCCTGAATCTTCCAACTGCTATTTTTGCTGACTTCTTGGAGTCTGATCCTGTACTTGCACAGCTTAAAAGATGGCCAATGACTTGAAGAGAATTTATAGGCAAATTTTAGGAGATTTTTCTGTCTGCCATTCCCTCCTGAGATTTTGCCTCTTTAGTTCCACCATTTTGGTAAATCTGAACCCTAACTTGTTTCTCCAGCTTAGATAGCCATTTTCTGGTTGGGTTCAGTTTCCCCCTGTCAGCACTTGGAAAATGGTCTTAGTTAAAAGAGCCATGGCTTGTAACCCCTCAAGTCCTCCTAGGGTTGGCTATTCTCCAATGCCTTTAAATAGTAGTTTTATAATGTTATTTAGATTCTTTATATAGTTGTTTTCCATGGGAAGGTTAGTGTAATACACATTATTCTATCATTGAAGGATTCAAAAGTCCTGCTTCTAGGTTTTGTGTTTGTCTTTATAAGCATTATTTCACAAATTTAATTACTTTCTCTCTCTTTTTTTCTTCATTTTTTTTTTCTTTCCTTCAGATTTTCATACCTCTTGGGAGTTGTATAACCCAGATTAAACATGCAGGGCATTTTTCAGAACTGACCCATATCATAAGATAAATCTAGCAAAGCAGATTTGGCCACAGATTCTATGATAACAAATATTACAAACTTGTTACTTATGTTTGAACTAAAAGCATGCAAAATAAAATTAAAATTGTTTCTTTTAGTTTATCCAGGAAAAACATAACTAATATTATGTAAAGTGTATAAATTCCTGAAATTGCTGTTTCCTAACTTTTCATTAAATGTTTTTGTGTAAAATATGTACTCTTAACATTCATAATGTTTGCAGGTCTCGACACAGGCGATTTTCTTATAGCCAATCTAAATCTCGCTCCAAATCACTACCAAGGCGGTCTACCTCAGCAAGGCAGTCAAGAACTCCAAGAAGGAATTCTGGTTCTAGAGGACGGTCAAGGTCCAAGTCCTTACCAAAAAGGTCCAAGTCAATAGGAAAATCACAGTCAAGTTCACCTCAAAAGCAGACTAGCTCAGGAACAAAATCAAGATCACATGGAAGACATTCTGACTCCATAGCAAGATCCCCTTGTAAATCTCCCAAGGGGTATTCCAATTCTGAAGCTAAAGCACAAACAGCAAAACACTCTCATTTTCGATCACATTCCAGATCTCGGAGTTATCGTCATAAAAACAGCTGGTGAACAGCCGCAGAAGAGCACTCCATAGTCTTGAATGTGTTATTAAACCTCTCATTATGTTAAATAAAAATTCTTCAAGGCTTATAGAAAATGTGAGTTACTTTGGGCATGTGCAACAAATAAAATCTCTAGTTTTGGGTAATATAGATTTGGTTTCAATTTAAAGGGCCCATACCACAAATTATGATGTGTCTGATATGTCACCATTTTATGGACCATTTTTTTGTTTACATTGTGGCAGAAGGATACTTTTCAAGGGAAATGGGTAAAATGGAACTAATGTGGAAAATCCTACTTGGATATGAAGTATTAGTAATATTAATGATACCTTTTACAAAATATCTTTTATAGCACTTTTACTTTCATGTAAAAAGTAATTATAACTATATAATTACATAGGGCAGACTTAAACTACTTGATACCTTATGACTCTTGTTATCTTCTGTTTAAACTTGGGCCAGTTCCTAGTGGATATTAGTTCATATTAGAAAATTCTGACATTCCTAAAAGTAGAATTTATCTAGAGATCAAGTGTTCAAAAAATACATTCTCTCCTTAGCTCAGAAAAGCTTTTATTTTTACTGTGTTGGAAGAGCATAGATAAGTTGACGTTAAGTTGCATCCTGTACCATGTTCATTCACTTCAGAAATAGGAAAACGTTTTAAAAAATACTGAGTTTTGAATGGTTGGAGACTACTCTAAAAATTATGTGCAGGACTCATTATCCAAAAGTACTCATATTAAGCCTTATACATTTGAAGAGTGGTACATTTTGTATAAAAATAATTTTTAACATTATTTCTACATACCTACTTTTCATCCACTACTTAATTTTTTCTTTTTGGAGTTCCAGCTCAAGACTTTAAATTGTATAGAATAAGTCCTGTTATTTTTGAGAGTGTTTAGTATCTTGTATTAAAGAATTCAAGACTGCATCCTCAATAAGCTTTGTGGTATTCAGATTTACTTTACATGCTCTTCATTTTTATAAACCAAATAACTTTATTGATATTGCTTTTGTAGTTGTTAAAACTGAGAATTTCTTTAAAAATGTGTTTGTAGTTTACGTTTTTTGGAGGGTTTTGGTAGTATTTGTGATAAAATGCTTTTGCATATGATTATTATAGGGGATATATTTATAGAGTTCTACTTGTGTACTTTGTTGAAGTATATTGAAAATTAAAAATTCTCAGCCCATAATAGTTAATATTTGTGACTAGAGTGCTTAAGAAAAAAATCTGTCTTATATTTTTGGCATATAGGAGCCAGTGTTGCTTCTATTTTTTTTTTTTTATACTAATTCCACTTTTCGTTGCATTTTAGACCCTATGTAAGAAACAACTTTACAAAATAATTTATATGCTCGTAATATTTGGACAAGTACCATAAATTCATGTAAACTGTACAGTACTTTTTGAATACATTTCTTTAATCATTAATAGAATTAACTTCAAAACTACAACTCTTTGAAGTGGTCAGCTGTAATAAAATTTAGTCATAAAATTATGTGGCACTGTTGAAAATCTAAAGGATAGTCCAAAGAAAGAGCAAATATTAATAGTAAAGTTTTATATTTTCTAAATAAATGTTTGGGTTTATCCACACAGTTATTTGAAATACTGTTATTTGAAATACTAAGTAGGAATTGATTATAGTGTCTATACTTTGCATTTGATTATATCTTAGTAAAAATTTAATACAGCAGTATTTCTGGAGATGGTTACCCTTTAATTTACCTCTGATTTGGTTTTTCCATTGTAATCTTCAGGCTGCTTAGGAGAATACCATTTGATTTGATGGAAAAACTGGAATGATAGTAGTCAGATAATAGTTGAGACTCTTTTGAACATTTACTTGGCACTGCTTTGTAAATTTTACATTATTTACTCATCACAACAGCTCTATGAGATAAATACCACTGCAGATAAGGAAAGGGGATGCAGAGAGGCTCAGTGATACCCACTAGGTCACATACTATTAGACTTGGGAGTGGGCAGTGGCTGGGCTCCGGACTGCCTTCCCTGACTGTGATGCTTTGACAGATATATGCTAAACTGAGATAATGTTTAAAGGGAGAGGAGAGTATAGAATTAGAAAAATAAATGATTATAAGCTTTCAGTGTAAATGGGTTCTGTGACTAAGTGGAAATTGACAATTGTGCTGGTTCCTTGAGAAATTGTCTTCTGGGTATATCTCTTCTAGGATTCACTTTTGTTATAGAATTGTTTCTTGGACCATTTAGAAGAGGATACTTAGGATAAGACTGTTAATAAATAAAGCAAATGTTTTACACATCTGTGATCATTTCCTTTAAAGATAATATATTTACTCAGGTACTTCCCAACTTTAGTATAGGACAACTAGCTGTCTACATTTATTCAGGATCAGAGGATAAGTTAATATTAAAAAAAAAAGGCCACTACAACTGTTTGTTTTCTTTCTCCCCATAAATAATACATAAATAATGTCTGGGGGCACCTGGGTGGCTTAGTTAAGTGTCTGCCTTCAGCTCAGGTAATGATCCCAGAGTCTTGGGATTGTGCACCATGTCAGGATCCCTCCTCAGTGAGGAATCTGCTTCTCCCTCTCACTCTACCCACCCATCCCCCAGTTCGTGTTCTCTCTTGTTCACTCTTTCTCAAATATATTCTCAAATATAATCTTTAAAAATAATTTCTGTATAGCAGCTGATACTTGGAACTGCAGACAGTGGAATATGCCAAATTTTTTATTTGAAGCCTAGGATTTCATATTGCACTGGGCTAACTTATTTTTAAATGAACTAATTTCAGGGCTCTTGGGTGGCTCAGTCAGTTAAACATCTGACTTCAGCTGAGGTCCTGATCTCAGGGTCCTGGGACTGAGCCCCAAGTTGGGCTCTGCTCAGTAGGGACTCTGTTTCTTCCTCTCCCACTAATCCTCCTCCCCACTTGTGCTTGTGAGTTTTCTCTCTCTTGGTCTCAAGTAAATCTTAAAACTAGTTTCAGGACTTTATATATTATTTGTAGTGTTTACTTGAAATGCAACTGTTGTATTGCAGATAAGAATGTCTGCCTTTATTCTCAGCCATTGCAAGAGACAAAATTAGTAAAAATCTGAAGTATTTAGAAATATTTCTACACTTTCTCTAAACTTAAAATTTTAATTTCTTAGAATTAAATATTAATATTTGTTTTCCAGACAGGTGGTAGAGTATTTGGAATATTTGTATGTAGATAAATATATGCTACTTAGGAGCGCTTGACTAGCTCAGTTGGTAGAGAATGACTCTTGATCTTGGGGTGGTGAGTTTGAGTTCCACACCAAGAGTAAAGAGCACAGTTTACTTAGGAAAAAAAAATGCGTGCGTGTGCACACACACACACACACACACACAGTATTTAGTATGGTCTGGTGCAGAGATCTTAATTTGGCATGGAACCAAAACTTGAGGTCTAGGCTCTGTAGATTTTCAAACAAGTCCATGACTTGCAGGAGTTTAAGGACCAGTGGTTCAGTGAGACATGGCTTTTGGAGTCAGAACTTAACCTATATTTGGCTAGAAAACATTTTCAAGCATTAAATGATGATTACGCACCTTAGCATCTAAATCCCTCCCTTGATGAATAGGGCTTTTAGGATCATATCATGAACTCTGGCATTGGTTTATAAGGTCAGTTTAGGCCTTCTGGAAAATTTGTCTTGTATACCTTCAAAAAGATGTTTATAAAATTAAGAAATTAAATATAAAGATAATTTAGTCAAGAAGCTTTTTTTGGAAATATACTCTCTAATAGAGTTAGACGCAACGGGTTGATTCAACTTCTCTCAATATAATGGCATACCATTTTTTTACTTAAATCATGAAAAATTGAAATTAAAAATACTATTAGGGCATCTGGGTGTCTCAGTCGTTAAGTGTCTGTCTTTGGCCCAGGTCGCAGTCCCGGGGTCCTGGGATCAAGGCCCACATCGGGCTCCCTGCTTAGCGGAAAGCCTGCTTCTCCCTCGCCCCCTGCTTGTGTTCCTTCTCTCTCTGTGTCTCTGTCAAATAAATAAAATCTTTAAAAAATATATAAACTATTATACCCCACTATTAGTATTTTCTCCCCCAAACTGTAATGTTTTTATTCTGTTTGGGGGAAAGGGCTATATGAATCTTATATTCTAGGAATATACTGCAACTCTGAACTCATGGAAATAAATAGTATCAACCTGTGGAGGTAGATGGGTGCAAAGTAGATGGACGGTTACTGTCTTTTATGTGATTATGGGATGCCTAGGTGGCTCAGTCAGTTACATGTCTGCCTTTGGCTCAGGTCATGATCCCAGCATCTGGGATGGAGTCCTGCATAAGGCTCCTTGATCAGTGGGGAGCCTGCTTCTCCCTCTGCCTGCTGCACCCCCTGCTTGTGCATGCTCTCTCCCTCTCTGACAAATAAAATCTTAAAAGGTGATTTTGGTGATTCAGGGGTACATGGGTGGCTCAGTTAAGCATCTGCCTTTGGCTCAGGTGATAATCCCAGGATCCTGGGATGGAGCCCCGGGGCAGGATCCCTCCTCAATGGAGAGCCTACTTCTCCCTCGCCCCTGGCCTCCTACCCCTCCCCTGCCACGCTCTTTATCTCAAACAAAATCGTTTTGTTTTTTTTTTTAAAGGTGATTTTAAGTATATGGTTCATAAAATTCAAAAACCATATTCAACTTCCATGTTTATAGTAAATAGATTACAAATTAAAATCAAGAATATCTTACTATATTGTCAGGTTTCAGGTTCTTTCAGAATACTGACCAAAAACTTAAAGGGTCAAGGTTGATTGCATGTCCATCACTGTTTGATCTTACGTGTACAATGAGTAGTTTCTCAGAAAAAGTGTAATTGAAACACAGAGCAAAATAACTATTCTAGTTTGTAATTGTGTGAACTAAAGGGCTTCATAAAGGTAGATTGAGGAAAACTGAGAATTCTCTGCTAAGACCACCTGTTTTCTAAAGAAATAACCACATTCTAGTTTTCTTAGCTTATGCTGATGATATACTTAAAATGCTATTGACTCTAGTTTCAAGAAAAATCTCAGTATAAAATAGTTAAAATAGGGGCGCCTGGGAGGCTCAGTGAGTTAAAGCCTCTGCCCCCAGCTCAGGTCATGATCCCAGGGTCCTGGGATGGAGCCCCACATCGGGCTCTCTGCTCAGCAGGGAGCCTGCTCCCCCGCCCCCCGCCTGCCTCTCTGCCTACTTGTGATCTCTGTCAAAAGAATAAATAAAATCTTTAAAAAAATAAAATAAAATAGTTAAAATAGTCTTCCAAGGGTGCATGGGTGGCTCAGTTGGTTAAGTGTCCAAATCTTGATTTCAGGTTAGGTCATGATATATCAGGGGCCTGGGTCAAGCCTGGCTTGGCCTGCCTCTCTCCCTCTGCCCGTGTCTCCCCCAACCCTCAACCCCAGCTGGGGCTCACATGGGCTCTCCCTCAATTAATCAATCAATTCTTTAAAAAAAGTAGTCTTCCAAGAACCAAGTGATAGCGTATTTCTTTTAATAGTGAATTAAGTAAATAAGTTGTAATAGCTTTTTGGGGGCAGGATTAGAAGCATTCCTGTTACATTGGTGAGGCAATATCTGCTTTGTGAAAATAATATTTCCCAACTTGAGAAAAGTATTCTGCTGAAGATGTTTTCAAAATTGACATAAGCTATGCAACTGGTCAGACTCTTCTGGGAGATCTTCTATTTTAAACAGAAGACATATTTAAGTTTAACACATTGTGAAAAACTTACACGATTTCATAAGAACCTTACAGAAAAACATTTATTCAGCATTGCCAGTAAACCTTCAAATTTTGGCCTTAAAATATTACATGTAGCTGAATTAAAAATACTGATGTTCTAGTTTTGTTAAGATATTCCTTACAATTTTTAGTGGATATATAAAGTCCAACCATTTTTGGTATTGTAATTCCCTCTCTTACCATATAATCCACTGAATGAGGGTTTTCTTTTTAATACCACTTAAAAACATGATGGATGAAAATTTTTATTCTAAAATATCTCATATAAAAGCACTTTATACAAAGGTCTGACCTGCCTGTCAGTAGTCAAATATAACTCGCTAAGAGGTTTTGTCGACCATACTTTTTCCACCCTCTATTGTGACTAAAAGGTTATGGCTTTTATATGAATATTTTCCACCATGGAAAGTGGAACTACATCTTTTAAGGAGTAATTTTAAACACTTTTAGCTCTCCATTAGCACCACTGGTATTAATTTAGCATTAAAGGCTTTAAAGCGTAGGAATCAACCAAGAGTTAGAAGAGTTGTACAGCTTCGTGCCCTCCTACTCCCTAAGCACTTCATTGCTAACCACCCCTTCAGCCATCTCCTTTCTTCTCTTACATACGTATTTCTTTTCACTGCTTGAAGTTCAAGTTGTTCCACTTTAGACAATTTCTTTAACTTCTCTCTCAAACCATGGGCAGTTATTATAAATCCCCTTCAGAATATAAGTTTCCATCCACCTCTTTATCCTCCCTAATTAAAGCATCTTCAAGCGTTAACATTTTGTCAACATTAACATTAAATGTTGACTGTCACATTTCCCAAATAAGCCAATGCTTAAATACATTAAATACACTTTCCTCTTTCAGTTCTTATTTACAGTGGCTTTGGTGTTTCAGTCATTAATTAGAGTTATTCTATTAGGAGTTTGATAACCAACTAACCAGACTACCTGAAAGCGCAAAGGAAAACATTCAGGAGTTATGGTTTACAACTTCAAAAGATAATTTGTGTTGTATGCTACATGTAGGCTTTTAGAATTATTGGCATGGACTCAACTGACATATAATGTTGGAGTGAACTAGTACAGCAGCTTTAATCTTCCCAAATTCTATTAACATTTTGTTACAAAACTCTAGTAAACAATAATTTTACACTGAACACCCATATACCCATACCTAAATTCTACAATTAATAGTAAATTATACTTGCTTTATCACATATATATCCATGTATTTTCCAATTATTTTAAATTTAATAGTAAAATTCTGAAAACTAGAGTGCTCATAAGTAGGGTATTCCGATTAGCTAAAGAGTGATCCAGAAAACCTTAGTTGAATAACTTTCATGAAACTAATTTTTTCTTTTGAAATTTAGGTTCTGGTCTCAAGCATAAGATTAAAGGAATTTAACAGACACAGATGGTTAAGGAGTATACAGTGAGTAGGACCACTGGAAAAGCTAATGGAGAAGGGCAATCTCATCTTTGACATCAACCTTTTCATTCTAAAATTTGAGAACAATAAATGCCTGATCACTTAAAGAGTAAGGGTAATTTTAGCTATGGACAGCCTTTATTTCACAGCAGGATGATCCCCAAAATTGTAGATCTCCAAGGGTTTTTTTTTTTTTTCTTTTTTAAGACTATTTGTCAGAGAGAGAAAGAGCGAGCGAGCGCTGAGCAAGGAGCCTGATGCGAGACTCAATTCCAGGACCCTGGGATCATGACTTGATTTGAAGGCAGATGCTTAACTGAGACACCCAGGCATCCCCCCAAGGTTCTGAGAGGAAGAACCAAAGCTCTCTATGATCTGATGCTGCTAAGTACAGTACAATAATAATCTTCCTATTTAAAGTTCTTCCTGTTAAAAGGCAATTTTGAGTTCAATTTAAATCAAACACTTTCATGTTGGAAATAATCAAAAGTCGTCAAACTGTCTACTACCTGCCATCCCCTCCTCAAAATTCTAGACTGCCAGGAACACATTTGTGATTTGGTTTTGACAACTAATAAGGTTACTCTCTAATTTTAGAAAAAAGGAACTATCTGTAGTAACTTAGGTGTAGCTATGTATATATGACCAGCTTTGGAGGAATTTGATTAGTATCTATTATCTTTACAACCAGATATAAAATACTACATATTTTCTGCCACTTTATGTATTAGGTTAGGAAAAATTACTTTTCTGAATCTTTTCTTATACATAAAAGTTGTAACTGTGTAAATTACTAGAGAAATGAAGTATTTTCATCATTATTTATCAGTATCTTTTAAGCTATTATATGTTCACAACACATGATCTAATTAAATGGAGCTTAAGTAGAACACGTAGTCTCCTTTGACAAATGTGCATATGCTTTTCTATGTAGGTTACTTCTGCCAGTTCTCCCATTTTTTTTTGCTACCATTACTTAATTCACAGACTGTAATTAATACCACATAATCTATAATAAACTTCTCCTCTAACAGAAAGAACTTTAAATTAGTGTCACCAATTCTACACTAAGGGAACACTACTATAAACTCTACTTTAGAAAATGAATTCTAAGATCTCAACAGTGAGCCTCATAAATGCAGCACCTTTTATAAATCTTAAATTGTAATTCTGTTTGGGGTTATAGCACAAAGTTTAAGTTTGACAAATACAATTCCTGGGTGTTAGGAACATTACTTATATGTTAGGAATATTACTTACATGATATTCAATTTAGAATTCCAAGATAACTGCAAAGGAGATGAAAAGTAACTTAATCTGAAAACTGTCAGAGATTAATTCAAGACAACCTAATCCAAGGGATTTAAAGAAAAGGGGTTTAGTTGAAGCATAAAATAGATGATCTCTAACCCTAAAAAAAAAAAAAAAGAAGAAGAAGACTATCCTGTACCTTCAGAGAATTCTAGCTAAAACTTTCAAGAAAGTTTCTTTCAAAGGTTAAATTTTTATGTTGATAAATAGCATTCTATAAAATGTACTCTCAAATTTCCTTTCTAATTTAAAAACAAGTAGTTTCTGAATTACACATGACTTGTGTTTACACACTTCTGCCATCTCATCTCACAACAGAGACATCCTCTTTTCACTGTTATATTTTGGGTTTTTGAAAGATTTATGGATCTAGGAGAAAAGGAAGTACAAAAAAACAACTTTGAGGAGCTAATTCAGAGATCAGATGCTCAGCAAGGCAGTCCTGTGATTTTAAAATGCATTTAGTTCAGCAATGTCTTTCAAAAACTTAATATATATGGGAGGAGGATGAGACCATCAGCCTTTCCACACACAAGTGTAAATAAATATGTTTGATTCCCTTTGATACCTGAAGCAGGTATCAGTTGCATAGAGGGCATGGGAACTGGGGAGACTTCCAACCTCTAAATAAAGGATAATGTATTCAGCAACATAATGAAGGGTCATTGGGAGATGAGAGATGCACTAAAACAGAAATAGAAGTATAAAAGGTTGGAGGCACCTACCTGGCTCAGTCAGTAGTGCAGCAAGTCCTGATCTTGGGGTCGTGAGTTTGAGTCCCACAATGTGTGTAGAGATTGCTTTTTTAAAAAGTTATAAAAGGTCAGTTTTACCTAGTCCGAAATCTTGGACTAACAAAAAGTAAATAAACTTTATGACTCCCTTCACCACATGGGCCCCCCTGCTATCAGAATTCAGAACTTGAACTGGAACTCTCCTAACATAGGCTTTTACAGGTAGGTAGAGAACCAACTACCATTTAACAGTTTCAGAGGAAACACATTTTTTTTTTTAAGATTTATTTATTTGAGAGAGAGAGCATGCACAAGAGGAAGGGGCAGAGGGAGAGGGAGAGAATCTTAAGCTGGCTCCTAACTGAGCACTTAGCCCAGACCGGGGCTGGAGGTGGAGCTAGATCTTATGACCCTGAGACCACGACTTGAGCCGAGACCAAGAGTCAACGCTTAACTGACAGTGCCACCCGGGAGCCTCCAGAGGAATTACTTTTGAACTCAACAACTAATTTACTGTCATAGGTGAAATTCAGCATCCATAGGAGGCAGAAGGGATGAGGTCAAGAGTACTGGTAAAGGTTTTAATTAAGCCTTCTGAGAGAAAAAGAGAGGCTACCTAGGGGCACCTGGGTGGCTCAGTGGGTTGAGCCTCTGCCTTTGGCTCAGGTCATGATCCCAGGGTCCTGGGATCGAGTCCCAGGATCGAGTCCCAGGATCGAGTCCCGCATTGGGCTCTCTGCTCAGCGGGGAGCCTGCTTTCCTTCCTCTCTCTGCCTGCCTCTCTGCCCACTTGTGATCTCTGTCTGTCAAATAAATAAATAAAATCTTAAAAAAAAAAAAGGCTACCTAAAGACAAACTACTTCAGTTCCATTTTCATGCTGTAATTACTGCTTCTGTGCACTATTACCAAAACCGTACTTCTAGGTCTGACCTGTCTTCTACTTGCTGTCTATTTCCATGTGGATAGCTCACACACCCCTCAGTGTTCAACATGCAAATCAAAAGTGCCTTCCTCTACAATTTGGATCCCCCTCCAGAGTTCCCTAATTGCTAGTTTTGTCTTCCTAATTGCCCAATTTAAAAACTCTTTTCTTACCCTCCATGCAGTTGCTCAATACTTAATTCTACCTTCAAAACATCTCCCAAGTCAGTCCACCCTGGGTGTTCCCTCCAATAATGTCCTTGGGCTCATTTCTCTAATTTTAAACTACCAACAAATCCCTTTTCCTCAAGCTTTCCCTTTCCAAACTGCTCTCCGTATTTTCACCAGTTTTCTTTTTGAAGCAGGAATCTCTTTCCCTTGCTCATAAACCTTTGAGAGCTCTGCCGTTCTTGCAGAATAAAGTTGCATCTCTTACTACATTCACGACCCTCAGATTGTTACCGCAGTACACCTTTCAGTATATTGTGTCTTCTTTCTTGGGTCTTGTCTTGAGCTACTGGATACTCCCTGTCAATTTTTACACTGTCTATACAGACTTTTACCTCTGACCATTAGTTTCCTTTGTTTTTCTTTTTTAAAGATTTTATTTATTTATTTATTTATTTATTTGACAGACAGGTCACAAATAGGCAGAGAGGCAGGCAAAGAGAGAGAGGAAGCAGGCTCCCTGCTGAGTAGAGAGCCTGATGCTGGGCTAGATCCCAGGACCCCGGGATCATGACCTGAGCCGAACACAGAGGCTTTAACCCACTGAGCCACCCAGGCGCCCCTAATTTCCTTTTCTTTACACGTCAAATACTATGTCAAATATCTTAAGGTCCAACTCAATGCTACTTCTAAGGCATCAGATTCCCAACTAGGCAATCCCTACTCACCAGAACTCATCATTACCTTCTGGAAGAAAACAATGACTTCACTTTTGTTTTCACCCCTTCAGGCATTTGTTGTTGCAGGAAGGGGGAATGCGGCTTGGGTTTTGGTTAGTTGTCATTTCTTCCCCAGCCACCCATAAACTTTCAGCGATGCCATTTATCCTTGTTTTCCCTGAACATACCTCACACATTAAGCCCCCACACATTAAACTGTAGGCATGCTGCTCAGAAATGTCACAAAAGAGCTGGGAAATGTCAAACAAGGGTGGGGAGGGGTGGCTGAAACAGTTTTATTTTCAAAAGACAGAGACTCTGTATTAGTTTGTTAGGAATTTTTATAATCTTATAAAGAAATGTGTTATCAAACCTGTGCAAGAATGAACCATTTTCTGGAATCAGACTGGGAGAGAGGTCAGCTCTAAAGCAACCCATTAGTTTTAATATTTACACATTACTAGAAAAAATTAAAATTGGTGACCAATATTGAGGGAATTTTCAAACTATGATCTGAACTTCTAAAATGAGTTTTCCCAACTATTTTTGAAGAAGGTATTTGCATATATGTGAGCAGGAATGGAGCCACATACAGAATGCGAACATCAAATAGAAGTTCCTTTGCATCTTTAAACCTTTTCCCTTCTTTTCTAGAACTGATGTCCCCACTCAAAATTTGCCTTTATGCCACCTCTTGAAGCCCTCAAATTTCAAAAGCAGTCCCCCTTTTTTGTAACTTCAAGCCACTTAGTATCTTTTTTTCCCTCCATTTCTGGAAGAACCAGTAATAAGGCAGAAGAAGGTAGCTTTGAGTGAGGACAAACCAAACCCTCCCCCAGGCATCTAAATGCTTTTGAGAACATGCTGGGGGTCAAGGGACAGGGCATTCAGAGTCTAGCCTACCACAGCCACAGCTCCTCACAATTTTAATTTCACCGTTTTGGGTGGGTTGCCAGCTGTCCCAGGTCCATTCTGGGGCCTGATGCTGAGGGGCAGAAGCACTGGGATAAAGTCTAGGTTTTGTGCCTTCTCAACACCAAAGTTGAGTTAGGGCTTTTAAAGAGGGCAGGTAAAGACAAAAGCATGTAATTCGGGTTTTCTTTTACACAGTCTGGAATCACATGTAAGAGAAATACAAATGGTTTTCCCCAAGTGTAGCATGACTGGATCCCACTTAAGTCCCATGGTTGTATAGCACTAGATTTATACTAAAACATTGTGAAGGAAAGGGGTGATTATAGTCCAGCTGACCCCTGAGTAATGGGGGCTTACGGGTGCCAACTCCTGTGCATTCAAAAAATCCCCATGTAACTTTTGATTCCCCCCAAACTTAACTATTAATAGTCTGTTGACCAGAAGCCTGGTAAGTCACTAACGTATTTTCTATCATGTTCTGTATTCTTACAGTAAAGTGAGCTAGAGAAAAAAAAATCATGGTAAAATATTTACAGTATTGCACTACATATATAAAAACCCATGTCTAGGGGCGCCTGGGTGGCTCAGTGGGTTAAAGCCACTGCCTTCAGCTCAGGTCATGATCTCGGAGTCCAGGGATCGAGTCCCGCATCAGGCTCTCAGCGTCACGGAGAGTCTGCTTCTCTCTCTGACTTTCTCCCCTCTCATGCTCTCTCTCACTTTCTCTCTCTCTCAAATAAATAAATAAAATCCTTAAAATAAAAAACAACAACAACAAAAAAAAATCCCATGTCTAAGTGGACCAACAAGTTTGAACCCATGTTATTCAAAGGTCAACTATATGCCTAAAAACCTGAATGCCAAGGCACCAGGTGGCTCAGTTGGTTAAGTGCCTGACTTCAGCTCAGGTCATGATCCCAGGGTCCTGGGATCAACTCCTTGTTCAGAGGGAAGCCGGCTTCTCCTTCTCCCTCTGCCACTCCCCCTGCTTGTGTTCTCTCCAATAAATAAATCTTTAAAAACAAACGAACAAAACACCCTAAAACCTGAAGGCTGGTCCTGATAAAATGTAGACTATTTGCCTAATACATTCTAGTCTTAATTTATAAACCACCTTAAAATGTGTATTTTAACTTACAAACCCCCTATAGGTCTGAAAAGAATTGTTCCTGTCAATCTTTTAATAGTGCAACTTGATGTTTTATTACCTTTTTTCCTTTATCTGCCTACAAGGACACTAAAATACTTAGCACTAAGATTAATGCAAATAAAAGATCTACGGGTTACCGTATCAGCAGTATGTGTCACTTTACCAGTTAGTTGACGTATCAGACTATACACTGGTCTAAAAGCAACTTCAGTATAAAATACCCTATATACTGATACATGCAATGGCACTTCACTATAGAACAAATTTCCACTCACATATAAACCTTTCACCCCTTTGCAATTATAACCCCCCTTTACTAGACTACTAGTTAAAATTTATACCTGAAGTTGGTGAATGCCAAGTGTTTGCTTTATAATCCCATAAAACCAGTTATAGGAACACTGGAGGAAAAATGTTTTTAGACTTCAGCAGGAGAAAAACAGGTGGTTAAATAGATTGGCCTGCACTACAGTGAGTTACGTTGAAACCTAACCTACAATTAATGGTATTACAAGGTGAAGACATTGGGAAGGGAGTAGGTCAGAAGGGTAGAACCCTCCTGAATGGATTAATAGCCTTACAAAAGGGGTCCAAGAAAGCTCCCTCAACCTTCCCGCCCTGTGACTTAGTGAAGACTTCTCATCTATGAACCATGAACTGGGTTCTCAGACACCAGATCTGATGGTGTCACAATCTTGGGACTTCCTGGGCAACGGAACTGTGAGAAATTTGTAAGCTACCCAGTCTTTGGTACTGTTACAGCAGTCTAAAGGGACTAGGGCCACTAGCAGACTAGTATCTTACTAGAATACCGAAACTATTGGGACGCCTGGGTGGCTCAGTTGGTTAAGCCACTGCCTTCGGCTCAGGTCATAATCCCAGCATCCTGGGATAGAGTCCCACATCGGGCTCCTTGCTCGGCAGGGAGCCTGCTTCTCCCTCTGCCTGCCTGTCTGCCTGTGCTCGCTCTAACAAATAAATAAAATTAAAAAAAAAAAAAAGAGAATACCGAAACTATTGAACTTCTAAGTTTGCTAATACCCTTCACTGTATCATTCGTAGTGTAATTCAGCCAATTTTGTTTATTCTTTTTTTTTTTTAAGATTTTATCTATTTATTTGACAGATAGAGATCACAAGTAGGCAGAGAGGCAGGCAGAGAGAGAGGAGGAAGCAGGCTCTCTGCTGAGCAGAGTCCGATGTGGGGCTCGATCCCAGGACCCTGGGAACATGACCTGAGCTGAAGGCAGAGGCTTTAACCCACTGAGCCACCCAGGCGCCCCAATTTTGTTTATTCTTTAAACCATAAAATCTATTATTTTATAATCTATTTCCTTTACTTAGAAAATCTTACAAAATTTTGCAAGGCTGAAAGCTTCCTGTATTTTGTTAAAGTTTCTCTAAATGCATTTTTTAAAGCCAGCTATATGTAACTTATATCTATATGGCTTTCTCAGGGCGCCTGGGTGGCTCAGAGGGTTAAAGTGTCTGCCTTCAGCTCAGGTCATGATCCCAGGGTCCTGGGATTGAGCTCCGCATCGGGCGCTCTGCTCAGCAGGAAGACTGCTCCCTTCTCTCTCTGTGCCTGTCTCTGCCTACTTGTGATCTCTGTCTGGTCAAATAAAATCTTAAAAAAAAAAAGTATAGCTTTCTCTACATACATACAAGAATGAAGCATTTTCTAGCCAGGGCCAAAGAATGATTGGCTGGTATGTGCCATGTAAACAAGACTGCAGGCAGTTATATTGACGAGTTTAGATTTTATGGTGGCTATGTAAGTTTTCATACCCTCCTGGCACAGCTAGCTCATCAATACCAATTGATGCTGTACCCACAGATTGAGGTTTTGCCCACAGCACCCACCTTTGCACATCCAGAAAGTCCCCCCTACTGCATGAACCAAATGTGTATTTGACTCTACCACCTAAGACTCTTCCATTTACCTTTTTTTGGAAGGATGGTTAACACTTTTCTCATCTATTCCACCTTAAGAGAATCATATATACCCTCTTAATACCCTTCTCATATGTTAAGTATTGCCTGATTACTAAAAAAAACTTTCCTTTTGTTTCAAGATAGACCTTAAGCTTTGTAGAACTAAAAAACATACAGGGAAAACTAGTGCTTTAGAACAAAATTTGAATTTTAAAGTAAAAATACATAAGCTAGCATATTTATCTTTTAGCAAACATCAAGAGGTTCAAAATCACCACCTCCATTAACATAAATTATGCTTGCTTTCGTTCAAGAACCACCATTCAAAATCATAAATTTAGTGAACCCGGACGCCTGGGTGGCTCAGTTGGTTAAGCAGCTGCCTTCGGCTCAGGTCATGATCCCGGCATCCTGGGATCGAGTCTCCCTCTGTCTCTGCCTACCACTCTGCCTGCCTGTGCTAACAAATAAATAAATAAAATCTTTAAAAAAATAAAAAATAAATAAAAATTAAAAAAAAATTAGTGAACCGAACCAAACCAAGTGTCATTTTCTTTCACGGGTATTATAAGGGAAGTTAAATAGTGCTTATGAACAGTTCATATGTAAAAATATATTTTAAGTTATAAACAATCAGTTGTACTTCTGACCACAACCATTCCCACTATAAAATGGGGAATTCCTCCCTTGGGAGGTAGTAGCATTAAATTATTGGACTCTAAATTTCTGAGGGGGGGGCAGGACAATTAGTGCAATACTAAGACAATTAGTAAAATGGAAAAGTTAAAATCCATCCCCTAGTCACATATTCAAACATGAAAGTCACACACAAAGAGTCAAGACTAGTATAAAAGGGGGGGCCAAATTATTATATTATTTAAGAATTTGATTACAACCAATTTTGTTGGCATTAAAATTAGAGGTATTTTAAATTTGAATGGATAAACCAAAAACCAGAAATTAAGTTTGGTAAAAATGGGAAGAGGAGTTTTCCAGTAATTACAGATTAGAGGGCAGAAATCAATTTAGAGAAACACAGACAAACCCCATGTTTACAATGATTGTGCCACGGATTTAAACTTCAGTAGTGCATTAGTAAACTGTTCACATTTAGATCTTCACCTTGAGATTAGATAGCTGTTTCTTTAAAAAAAAAATCTCATTACCTTGTGCAAATAAATCGGTCTTCCATGTGCCTTAGCACACTTAAAATTTCTCCATTGTATATATACAAAACACCTACCAACTGGTAGGGCAAAATACATACTTTCATAACAAAACTATAATGTACCTCTCAAGTATGAACAATATACACATAATACATGGTATACAGTATTTACAAAATATAAAATATAATACAAGTTGTTTGTAATTTTCTAAACTTATCTTTTGCACTTGTATGTTACAAGGCAAATTTCCATTTCTGTACCAATTTTCTTTTCAAGAGTCCAGGGATTTTGAAAAAACTGTTTTACAGACATACTGCAATCTGAGATCTAAGTTTGAACTTTTAGGAGCGTTTTTAAGTGTACTGCCATCAACTCCCTATTTTGGTTGGAATTTTCAATAGTGCTTCCCATCCAGTGACTAGGAGGCTTTGGAAGAACACTAGGAGAAGGTGGATCACTGAACTTTGCCCCAGCATAGTTTTCCTTTTGGTTCACTTCAGTTAGAAATGCTGATTTCTTCAAATGCATATTTTTAATGTTCTCAGTATTTTTAAAAGGCTTTTTTTCCTGCTTCTGGAGTAAATCAGATGAAACAGAATCCTGCCAAAAGTTATTTTCATTTCTTTTTGCAGAGGTGATCTTGGTTAGTGGTAAGTTATATTTGCTTTTCTGTCTGTTTATCTTTGGTTGTTCACACAAGTGTATACCATGAACAAGCTGGCCGTGGGGAATGGCAATTTTCTCCGATTTTCCCATCTTTGATTTTAAAACCTACAAAGACAAGGAACATAAAAGTGAATACAGTCTCATGACAGAAATTAGTCGCAACGTATTTAATGTTTTCTTCTCCTGGACTTTAGTTTATGGTCTTGATTAACCATGTATGTGCTTGCTGCACTTATCAAATAAGTGAACGTCCAAGTTTACTAACTAACAATATAATCATTACTATCACCAAGTGTCAAAGGGAAAAATCCCAAAGCAACCCAAGTTCATCATTTTTTAACTGTAAGAAAGAGTAATGAGCTACCTTCCAAACATATACAAACTAAACGTGTCAGCAGTTTTACACGAGGATGTGTCTAAGAAATTTTCACACGCTTTCATTTTGATTGGCTGAATCTGGTTAAAAATAAAAAACTATGTTCATAGATTACTATTTGTAATCTTTTAATCAGGTCCTTTTAAAATTATTCCAGATAAAAACTTAATTAGCAGGAACTAGATTTTAAGTGAGGAAGTGTTTTGGTAATGGTTACTAACTACACAGAAAAATTATCTCCCCGTTTCTGAAAACAAAATTTCAGAAATTCAAATATTAGAAATTTAAATACTAATCACTTTATCGTCTTTCCCAGCTATCTACTTATAGCAAATACAGAACCAGGAAATTGTTTCCACCTGCCCCTACTTCCTGGTTTAACAACTGCTTCAAGAACTTTGCTACACCAATTCTAATCACTTTTCCTTACTCAAAGTGATCTTTACAGAAGCCATGACAGGATGGAAAAGTATACAGTACTTCATTAGATCACTGCCCTTCCAATACTTGTAATATGGTAGGGAAGTGGGACACAAAAAAAACAAACACTGGGGCACAAGGTAACTGCCAGAGTTCCCTGTTTTAACTGTTCTAGAAAAGAATTATTACTTGTTAAACAGGAAACAAGTAGCACGAAAGTAGACTATTAGCTTATCCTAATATCACAGAGCCGTGGAATTTTAAAATTTGAATCTAATGCAAGTAATCACGGAAGTCAAATCTCATTTTCCCCCCAAGGGCACAGCGAGAGAGAAGCTGCAAATCTCTCCAACATTCTTCCAACAAGAAATGGCTGTAACTGATTTTCATTTTTAAAAATATGTAATGTTTCTGGGGGGTTTTTGTTTGTTTTTTAATTTACTTTCCTGAGAGTAAGCAAGCACACAAGTTGGGGGGCGGGGAGACGGAGCGCAGAGAAGCAGACTCCTCCAGGAGCAGGGAGCCTGATGCAGGGACTGGATCGCAGGACTCCGGGATCATGACAAACCAAGGGCCTACGCTTAACCAACTTGAGCCACCCAGGCGCGCGCTTTTCTTTTCCAAGATTTTGTCAGACACAGAAAAAGCACAAACAGGGGGAGCAGCAGACTCCCCACTGAGCCATGAGCCCATCGCGAGTTCCTGCGATGGGCTCGATCCCAGGACTCCAGGATAACTTGAGCCGGAGGCAGACGCTGAAACCACTGGCCACCAAAGCGTCCCCACTTACTTTCATTTCTTGACAAGTTATTGTCATTTCAAAGACAGTTAAGTCTTCGAAACTGGTTTAGTTTTATTTTGCTATAGAGATCATTTTCAAATCATTTTAGCGATTTAATCTAGTTTGAGTTTTCATTTTATCCTAACTCAACAGCATGGCAATTGGGTGGCTTAACGTCAACTCTTCTTTCGGAAAAGTTACCTCGTTCTGGACACAATAAAACCACCTTCCACTAAGGCCTACTACAGCACGGACTGTAAATAAACCATCCCATTCATCTAATAGACTAACACGCAAAACATCGCTTCAAAGAGGCAAGAACTTGCCGCCGCTCCTGCCAACTTCCAAAGTTAGAAGTGGAGCTAAGCAGGCTGGCCGGCGAGGGCAGAGCCCCAACTGGGCCAGCGCCGCACACTGAGCACCTCTCATCTCAGCAAAAAGCAAGCCAAAGGGAATGGAGCCGCTCGTAGCCTACTCCAAATCCCACAACACGGCGGTGAGAAGGTGCACGCGCGCCGCCGACTAGTCTTTCAGCCACCAACGGTCAGGTAAGCTGACGGCGGTCGCCCACCCCTTCCCCTACCATGGCCACACGGCCTAACCTCCTTCATGAGCGCCGGAGCGCAGCGCACGTAGCGCGCGCTGACGTCAGCCTCCCGCGGGCCCCTTCCATCCCCCACCCCACCGCGCGCCCGAACACCGAAACCCCCTGGAACGGCGCCAGCCTTCTAAATTGGGGCTGTTGCTGGGGCGCAGCCGCTCCTCTCATTGGCTGGCTCCCGGGAGCCAATCAGCATGGCCAGCGCATGCCTCCCCCTCCCCCTTCTTCCTCCAGCTAGAACAGAGCGGGCGTCACGGAAACTTCCCTCCCGAGTAAACAGCCGCCCCTCACCCCGGCCCCCCCTTCCCGACCCCTCAGTGCAGGGCCCCAAATTCCAGGCCCCGGCCGCCTAAGGGCCAGAACTCAACAGCCCCCATGTCCCCCTCACGGTCCTTACCTCTCTTCTGAACAAGGGCTGGCCGGGCGCCGCGGGCGGCAGCTGGCCGGCGAAAGGGCTCGCTTCCTCAGTTTGGGTTGCGGCCGCAGGACCCGGGGCCAAATTGGCCGCCTGGTCCGGGACTTCCTGCGCTCCGCTCGGGCCCGTCGCGGGGCTCCGCCCGCCCTCGAGGCTCGGCCGGTGCTGCTGGTACTGATGGAAGCGACTGGGCAGCTGCCCCGCCGGGCTGGCCCGCACCCTCTTCTTTCGCCGCTTCTTTGGTGCTGCCCGAGGGGTGCCTCCCGCCGTAGCTAGACTACAGTTGGACAGAGGTGCAGGGGCGCGAGGCTGCGGGGTCAGACAGGGACCGTCTCCCCCTAGGAAGTGAGGGAGGAAAAGGGTGGGGGGCAGTGCCCGGGGGTCTGGAATTCGGGGTAAAGGCGGCGGGGCCGTGGTCACCATCGGGAGGGCCCCGAAGTAACCGCGGGCGGAAAAGCCCAGAGACGCAAGGCGGCCGCCCAGGACAAGTGGCTCCCGCTGGGGGACGGAGACGACGGTCATAGCTCTAGGAGGAAAGTGGCTCAGCAAGAAGAAAAGGAGGAAGTGAAGCCAGCGATCACAGGGCGGCGGCGGCTGCTGCTAAGAAAGCCCGAGTGGAGCAGGGACCATAGTTCGGGCGGTGGCGGCGCAGCAACAAGCAGCTTCAGCCTCAGCGCCGAGTGTTGTTATCAGAAGCTCCGCCCTATGCCCGCCCACCTCCCTCCAGGAGCCCAATCAGAATACGACCGAATTGGCCACGCCCCTCCGGCCCTCCCTCCACCGCCTCCGAGAGACACACACAAACAAGCAGCTTGCTGCAGCCCCGCACAAAGAGCGCGCACTGCGCAGGCGCTGCCAACGGGCTCTTTCGGGAAGAGCAGGTCCCGCGAACAATGAAGTTCCGTTTCAGCCCAACCTCCCCCACCCTACTCCTTACTCGCCCCCGCACCCTGCCCTGAAGACAGAGGTCGAAGTGCAGAATCTAGGCTGATTTTGGAAAAGGGGATGGGGGCGGGAGAAAGAATCTAGAAACCTCAAGGCCCCTGATGCTTCCTCAGCTACTGACCTTGGGGATGTATCTGTTTTATTTCAAACCTAACATAACTATTATAATTATTTTTTTAAGATTTCAAAGTACGTTAAAGGAGGTTCATTCTTAGCAATTGTAAGGAAATCAGTCCTCATTTAAATTATATTTGGCGAAGTGTGACTTAACGTTTTTGTTTTCTGTTTTCATTTACTCGGGTCACCAACGCTGTGCGTTAGCCACGGTAAAGAGTAAGAAGGGAGTGACTGATTGAAATTGCCCCTTAGCATATAAAGAGTTCCCCATAAATCCGTAACTGAGCAGTGGAAATGTTACTGTCTTTATACTTGAAGAGCTGTGAGACCCTGAGATCACGAAACGGTGCCTGATAGAGGAGAAAGCAAAGGAAGAGGCTTGCGTCTCAGAGGGAGAAAGTGAAACGGCTCTGCAACATACAGTCTTGTTTTGCTAGCTGTGTGTTATGGAAATCTCACGCTCAGCATCCCTCCGCACTGCGCTCACACACACAAAATATCGTGGCTATTTTATCAAGTACTTTTGTGGTAGAAACTGTTCTTTACATAAACTGTGTCATTTGAACTTCACAACAGCCCTAAGGAACGGGTACTATATTTTAGCCCCATTTCATCGGGGAGGAAATAGCTTTAGAAGGGCAAAAAATACTTGTCAAACATCATGCAGGAAGTTAATAGAATTTGAATTCCAGTCCAGGGATGGCTAGATCAAAGTGCCACACTAGACTATAGGTCTTTAGACCACCACAATAATCTTACACTTCTCTATATCCTTAGAGCTTCTAGCAAATATTTTTCAGCTTTGTGGTGCTTGATAAATGTTTTATGATTGGTAACAAAGTTGGACAGAGGGAATATCTAGATTAATGCTTCTAAAACTTTATGCAAATGCTATAAACCCCTTGTAAATTGAGGAAGATCTGTATAAACTTTTCATATGGCAGTCCATGATTAGTGGTTGCTGGGTTTTATCATTTTTGCTAGATTTTACTCATTCTTGGGTTTCTAACCGGTTACATAGTAAGTGCTCCTATTCACTGGATGAATGGGAATCCTATACTTCCAGAGCTGTGACGGATCTTGGAGGGCCCTTAATTCAAATCCTCTGGTCTGCAAATTGAAGTTGGGTTCAAGAATGGCCTAGCAAGAGTTGGTGGAGAAGAGCAGGCAAAGATTAAGGAGACTCTAGAATGATGTGTTTCTTTTGTTTTTGTAAGAATTTTAAAAAATAAATTAAAATTTAAAAAATTGTTTTAGTAAGAGTTTATACTTTCTCAAAGCACTTTTTTATCTAACTCATTTTATTCGTGCCCTAATCCTTTAAAGTAGATAGAGATAAGTTCTGTTTTACCTATGATATAAATAAAGCCTTTAAAGATAAAATAACTTACCGAAGAGTCACAGAATGAGTTAAGGACTAAATCCCTTGAACTCCTAATGCCTAGTCCTCTTTTCAGTTTGCCCCAAGGCCTAAAGTTTGGTTTTTATCTGGGGTAATATCACACTGTTCTGGAGAATAAATTACCCTCCACGGGGCTGCTAACTGGTAGTTCAGAAGGGCCCTTGATGGAAGACACCTATTATTAGTCTGTGTGTATCTCTTGGGTGAACCTTAGAGTTATTACGTGGTATGTAGTTTATTTATACTTTTGAGGCCAAAGGGATGCCTCATGTAAGACTCTGGATTCTGTGCTTTAAGAAAGGTAGCCTTGCAGCTGTGGCTGGACAGTGGGTGCTAAGCTGGTGCCTGCCACAAAGAGCTGGAATGGGGGACGCAGGGGTGGCTCAGTTGGTTAAGCGGCTGCCTTCGGCTCAGGTCATGATCCCAGTGTCCTGGGATTGGGTCCCACATCTCAGGCTCCTTGCTCCACAGGGAGCCTGCTTCTCCCTCTGCCTCTGCCTGCCACTCTGTCTGCCTGTGCTTGCTTGCTCTCTCTCCCTCTCTCTGACAAATAAATAAAATCTCAAAAAAAAAAAAAGGGCAAAAAACCTTAAAAAAAAAAAAAAGAGCTGGAATGGATCACCAGAAGAGAATAATCCAGGTTTTTTAAGCCACATTAGTGGATTTCATGTTATTCTTTGTGTATAATTCGTACAGATCCTTCGTCTTTAGGAAAGCCTAATTTTAATACTCAGACCTGGTTTCATCTGTGCTGGACGATATAAAGGAAGAGGTCAGATGCTCTTGTCGGTGCCCAAACGGCAAATCAAAGATGTGGCAAGACATTCATTCCAAGGGTAAAGTAAGTTTTGGGAGGACTTTCAGGGGTCTTGAAGACTTTTGTTCCAGTGCATGTCTTGGTTTTACTTTGAAGGCAGCAGTTTCTTTAGAGAAAGTTTTTTTTTTTTTTTTTTTTAAATAAACAATTGAAAAGTAAACCAGGTAGTAAAGAGGAGGGAAAAGAGGTACAAAACCACGTATGAAATAAGCAGCTTATGAGCATTAACATTTCAGAGCCTTCTGAATTCCTCTGCTCTCTCTCCAGCTGACCTTTGTCTCTTATTTTACTTCTGTCCTTCTCTCGCTTTCTCTGCCTTGCATATCATCTTTCTGTCCTCCTTCTCTTAATATTTTTCTTTTCCCTTCATTGTGGCTTTAATTCTATTTCCTCTACCTATTACTGCTTAGATCTTAAACGTCTAAGCTCTAAGGGACATGTATGAAAAGAGGAACACTCCCAGTTTATACTTTCCCTTCTCAAATTATTCATCTTTCATATCTATTAAATAAAATTCCTCTAAACACTGAACACAACCAGGAAATCAAAATGTTTAAGCTTAACAACCCAAAATTTCCCTGACATTTAAGCATTGACCACGAGCCTTATTTTATCAGCATAGTCTGAAAAACTTAGTTGAAATTATTAGGTTTATATTTAGATGCAAACAATATGCACAAAATTTCACAATAATGACAAAATTGATACTTAAATTGCTACTAAAGTACCACTATCAGGTTGAAATTAATGTCTTTGTTATCCCTATACTTATACCTTTCTGGAGTGGCAGTAATTTTGCCACATTTATTTCTTAAACTTTCCTATGTGGGGTAGCGGGCCTTTGCAGGTTGTACTTTGCACAAGCGTGCCTGGCCAAAGGCAGAAGGGAGGCCTGAAATACAGCTCTCTCTGCCATCTTTCCAGGGTGTACCTGGAAGAAAAGAAATCTTTGGGGTGCCTGGGTGGCTCAGTGGGTTAAGCCTCTGCCTTCAGCTCAGGTCATGATCCCAGGGTTCTGGGATTGAGCCCCGCATCAGGCTCTCTGCTCAGCAGGGAGCCTGCTTCCTCCTCTCTCTCTCTGCCTGCCTCTCTGCCTATTTGTGATCTCTGTCTGTCCAATAAATAAATAAATAAATCTTAAAAGAAATCTTTTTCTTATTGGTACAAAGGTGTCAAAGGACAGCGGCAGCCCTGGGGTACAGTAATATTATAGAGACTTGATTCTCCTTCATCCTAGATATAAAACCAAAAGAAAGAGCATGGTATTTTGACCAGATGGGTTTCAACCAAATTGATCTTAGTTAGGTCATAGGCTTGGTTGTGTCTCCTTCGACACATTGATAAAACTTTTTATTTTTAATTTTTTTATTTTGTTATGTTAGTCACCATACAGTACATCATTAGTTTTTGATTTACTGTTCCATGATTCCTCATTTGCATTTAACACCCAGTGCTCCATGCAGTACGTGCCCTCCTTAATACCTATTGCTGGGCTAACCCGTCCCCCCCACCCTTGTAAAACTTTTCAAATCCTTGCCATTCATAGGATGCAGTGCTTCCCTTGAAATGTGTTTTTTTTAGGTTTCTTTGGCCGTTTTACAGAATCCAGGTTTTTTTTTTTTTTTTAAGATTTTATTTATTTGACAGAGAGTGCACAAGTAGGCAGAGCAACAGGCAGAGGGAGAGGGAGAAGCAGGTTCTCCGCTGAGCATGGAGTCAATGTGGGGCTCGATCCCAAGACCCTGGGATCATGACCTGAGCTGAAGACACAGGCTTCAACAACTAAGCCACCCAGATGCCCCAGAATCCAGTTTCTTATCATTACATAATGAGCTAGATTGTTCATTTTTTGCAAACTGATTCTGTCTCATTAATTCCTTAAAATTAATAGGATCACTGAAAGTTTTCACCTTTCATGAGACAGGGAGGAATTCTACGCAATTAGCTATCTTCAGGACATTTGGCAAATTATCGTTGTGAAAACCACTATGGAATTCACCTTTTACTTGGTCATTTTGCTACCCCAGTTGTGATTAAATGTTGGATTGCCTTTCTGCCTAGTTGTTACAAGTGACAAATGATGTGAAGCAGTTCTTTCTGTTCATGATATAGTTTATATTTTTTTTCCAGGACTGCTTGGCTGATTTCCAATTTCTTCTATTCATTATTCCCTACTGTTGCAATTAGAAAGAAGGTATGCCTATGCTTTATAAACTAATATATGCTTTAGATTTTTTAAAAAACCCATATATATGTCTGTATTTATTCAACTTCTAAAAAATTAACATATCTATATTATCACAGGTACTATCTTTCTTCTTTTTTAAGGATTTTATTTTATTTCATTTTTTAAAGAAATCTCTGCATCCAGTCTGGGGCTCAAACTCACAACCCTGAGATCAAGACTCACACCCTCCACCAACTGAGCCAGCCAGGTACCATACACTATCTTTTATAGCCAAACTACCTATGACTAAATTTTAAACCTGTTTCCTGTGGAGAAGCATTATGGACTTTGATATATTAACAGTCTCAATCATCTATAATCATTTCCCTTTTTAAATTAAATCTTTAAATTTTGGTCAGTAAAAGTCCTTTTAAGATGGTTCTATTGTTTCTTCAGCACTTCTCCCAAACATTTTTTAAAACATTCTTGCTTTATATACACAAAATGTTCAGATTATCTTCCTCTTTCTCTAACTCTTTTATAAAGAAACTTAGTTCCCTTGGAACACTACATCAGAAACTAATGATGTATTATATGGTGACTAACATAACACAATAAAAAAAAATAACTAAAAACAAACAAAAAAACCCAAAAAACTTGAAATTCCTTTAAGTGAAGAAAAATATTAGTGGAAAAATCTGGGCATCAGGGATGAATATGAGATTGTTTTTCTGTGAATACAGATTGAGATTAGAATAATATCCTTCCTAGGCCATTTTATGGACAAAATTGGAAGACATTTCAAAGTCATGAGTCTACATTGATTTTTTTTTTTAAACTCTAATTCTAACACTATGAAATCACTGAAAACATCTATTCCATTGTAAAAAAAAAAATTTGTTTTTTTTTCCCCAACATAATCTTAAAATTTTAACCCCTCAGCCAAACTGCAATTGTGCCCTTGTGTATAATCCTTATGTGTTCTCAGGTATCAATTGTATAATCACTTCATTAACCTTGATATGTTACATCCTACTACTTTGTCTTTTATGTCCTTCTCCCCTTTTTATCTTTTAATTTTTCCCCTACTGTTCTCATTATCACTCTGATTTTATCTCCCCTGCCTTAAATATTCAAAGAATGGAATTGGAGCATTATTCCTGCTCCAGAGTGTTTCATAACTCTGGAGAGTTATTGTCTTTCTCATGATTTAAGCTCCTTGCAAAACTTGGGCCATCCAGACCCATCCCTACTTGGAACTAGTCTTGATCGAGTCATCAAAAACTTAATGCCGGTTTTGTGTGTGTGACAGAATGCACTCTGTGGAATATTGGCACATTTCTATTGACTTACTGATGTATTTTTAGTTAAGTAGTGTTCTTATAAGTATTCCAGAATGATTTTCTACATCACAACAAATGGAGAAGGGCAAAAGACCACAGAAAAGAGACAATTAGGATAAGCATTTTATAATTTACCAAGGTTTGAGTAAAGTAACCCCCCCCTTTTGAAAAAAGCATTTTATTCATTGTTAGGTTTTTTTCATTACAAGAATTCACTCAGGTTCCTAAAGTAATGGTGTAATTGTTTCAAGGGTGTGCACACATAGACAGACATAAGGAAGTCAAGACACATACCAGGCCTCATAGGATCCAGTGAAAACCTTCATATCCAGAACTCATGAAAGACAGAGAAATAACAGTATCGTGCCTAACTGACCTGGAATTAAGTCTGGAAACTCGAAATTTATTCAGGATCCCTTGCAACCTTAGTTACTAGGTTATTTTGTCAGTCCTTAGCAGATGTCGATCCTTACTCTAAATGTTCTGGCATTCCCATGACTCAACTAGTCTTTCTGTTTGCGCTTTTTGTGTATTTCCACGTCCACTATCACTACCAATTAACTGACTGTTTATCTAGAGTTTAAATTCCAGAGGGAGAGAAACTGATTGGTCCAGTTTGGATTGGTCCAGATTGGATGATTCATTACCATCATCTGGGTTCAACAGAACTTTCTTAACTCTCTTATGAGACCTCCTTTTGGTGGCTCTTGGCTAGGATGATGAAGCAGGGTGATGAGGCATCTATGAATAAGGAACCACTTAGGGCCACATCAGGGACTGTGGACATGACAGGCATCAAGTAGTTTGGCCAGCCCAGTACATTTCATAACCTACCTTCCAGGTCCAAAATACCTTTCTTCTTGGACTTTCAATTCCCAGGAATCCAAGGGAAGTGAGAGGACCTATGGAAACTCTGGGAATCTCTGACTGTTCTTAGAAAACTGGATTTCTAGGAATACTGTCCCATCATCCCCAGGGAAGCAGCAATTAACTGGAGCTGAATGAAGGCTGTCCTTTCAAATAAGGCCTGCGCTCAGTCAGCTCATTTCATTCCTTTACTTCCCTGACTCTTTAGACAAATATGCTGAAAACCCCTCTAAAAATAGATGGGAGGCAGTGAGACAAATG
>ML110702.1:0-34321 GCA_003697995.1 Taxidea taxus jeffersonii | reverse complement strand
CTTCTTTGGGGGACCATTATTCTGCCTACCACAGTGCCTATATGTTGCCTTTTTTGTTTGCCCCAGTGTCTATGTCTCCACCAGACTGTGAGCTTCTTGAGGATGAGAATTGTATACATTTTGTATCATTGATACATGCCACATTACTTAACACAGCCGCTGTTGGCAAATACTAGTTATTGAACAAAGACATCCTGACCTCTTCAGAGTTATGGGTAAGATCACCAAAGCTTAGAGAGGCATGGCATGTTTAAAGTTATACTGATCTTGTGGCAGAGCTGGGTTCAGAACCCAGGTCATCTGAGTCTTTTCCCTTTCCCTCCTATAGAGACAATGGTCCAAAGTCTCACTGTACAAGATAACCTATCCTTTTCCAATAAGATGGCATTAACATCTCTCCCAGCCCTGCTGGCTGGGATTGTTTAAAAGGACATCACCTATCCAGACAGAGTATAAAAAAAGAGTCCAGGCTATGGAGCCTCTAAGACCTCAGTCTAAATTCGGCTTCTACTTTTTTTTTTTAAGATTTTATTTATTTACTTGACAGACAGAGATCACACAAGTAGGCAGAGAGGCAGGCAGAGAGGGGAGGGGAGAAGCAGGCTCTCTGCCGAGCAGAGAGCCCGATGCAGGACTCATCCCAGCTGGGATCATGACCCGAGCCAAAGGCAGCGGCTTAACCCACTGAGCCACCCAGGCGTCCCTAAATTTGGCGTCTACTTTATAGCATTAGCTATTGCTGTGTAACAAAGCTCCCCATAACTTATTGGTTTAAAACAACAATTTATAATTTCTCATTTGTCTATGGGTTGGTGGGGGGTCCTGTTAATCTAGCCCTGACTTGATTGACCTTGGCTAGATTTGCTAAGTCTGTGGTCACCTACTGGGCCAGCTGGGGGCTGGCTGGCCTGGGAAGGTGTGAACCAGGACACATCAGCTTTGTTCCATGTGGTCTCTTACCAACCAGTGAGTAAGCCTAGGTGTGTAGTCGTGGCCATGGCAGATTCTGAGAGAGAGAGAGTAGGAGTGTACCAGCTCAGAACTGGTGTGTCATCACTTTTGACACATCCTCTTGGCCAAAGCAAATTGGAGACTAGATTCAAGGGGGTGTGGAAATGTCCCTGCTTCTTTCTGGGAGGATCCAGGAAGTCACTTTGATACAGGGAGGGGTGGAAAATTAGGGACAATTATGTAGTTAATTTACCCTATGCTTTGATAGTCCAGTTTCTTAATTTCTTGATTCCTTAGTTTCCACATTTGGAAAATGGGGAATAGTAATAATACAACACTGTGGTGAGGACTGAATGAGAGGGAACACCCGAAACACTTACTTGTGCCTAGCATGGTGCTTAATAATGGTAGCAGTGACAGTGCTTACTAAGATCAGCAATTACTATCGTGACTGTTTTTGTTACTGTTATTACATAATAATTGTTCCTGGTATTATAGTTACTATAAGGACTGGCAGGAAAATCCATGGTCCTGATAAGAGATAACAGATGCTGGTGGGATGCAGTCTCACTTCACGGGGACAGGGAGGAGGCCAGAGCATGGTCATTTCTCAGGTTACTGAATACCTGTTACCTTTCTTCCATTTCATAAGAAGGTGACTACTGTTAAGGATAAATATGAGAGATGTCTGGGTGGCTCAGACATCAGATGTCTGGGTCGGTTAAGTGTCCAACTCTTGATTTTGGCTCAGGTCATGATGTCAGGGTTGTAAGGTCAAGACCTGCATCAGGCTCTGAGCTCAGTAGGGATTCTGCTTGAGGTTCTCTCTCTCTGCTCATCCTCTCCCCCCCCCCCCCCCGTTAGCCTCTCTCTCCACTATCTCTCTCTCCAAAATAAATAAATAAGTCTTAAAGAAAGAGGAAGAATATGAAGGCAGCATTTTGGGGTGGTGTGGGACTTGAATTCAGAGGACCTGGATCCAAGTATTAGTTATTTATCCTATTAGCTGTGAGAATTTGGACAAATTACTGTACCTCCCTGAATCTCAATTTCTTTCCCTATAAAATGGAGATAATAGTACCTACTTCCAAAGTCTATTAGGTGAGCTGACTCAATTGCAACAAGTAAAGAAGAGCTCTGTGAGCTGGAAAACACTAGGCAAATACTCCTTATTCTAATCAATTGGTCTTTTCCTTCTTGTCATCTGTATCTGTACCCCCCAAGGGTCAGGTGCTCTCAGGATGATGAGCTTTAAGAAGATGATGGAAGTTTCTTGGCTCTCTGGTATCTGTGAGCAGGAAACTTATCTTAACTTGTGTGATTTTCCAGCAGTTATCCAAGCTTAAAAATTTCATAAAAGGGGACAAATTCCAAATGTTCAACCTTCTAAAATCAAAAGGAATGACTCACAGGTCATTAGCATCCCTGGAACATAGTGGCTTCTGTTTTATTGCTATTAAGTAGGATTTAGCTCTGTTTTATTAAGGCAATCTTTACAATCATGTGAGAGGTTAATGCATTTCGCACATAATCCACTGCCTAGCTCACTAAATGCTGAACCCATTAAAGCCAAGCCATGCAGGGGAAGGTTTCAAGACAGAGTGACAAATTATGGGTGGTATGCAGTGAGTGACTCAAAGTATCTGAGGGCTTTTTATTTTTTTCTCTTCAAAATATAAAATTTGTTCTCAAGCAGAAAAATAAAGAGCTATCCTAACAAAACTACTTACTTAGGGGCATATAGTGCAGGGGCCAAGTTCTGGTGAGCATCGATGGACTGATGTCCAGGCACAGAGGGACTAAGAGAGCATCTTCTCAACAGTCCCCAGCCCCCTGGCCAGTTAGGTCTTCTTTAATGACTTCTCTACATCCCAGAACCTGAAAGACAGTATCTGCCAGGAATTCTGCATTTATTAAGCCATGATGGGTTGCCCCGCCCTCTGTATTCTCTTCATGGAAGACAGCGCTGGTTGGAGTTTCGAGCAGCACCAGGTCACAGTGATCATGTGAATATCTGAAGCCTGGAGAAGGAGGCAGGAGCCAGATCATGGAAGACTTTGTAAATTTTTTTAGAGTAAATATCTAGGTAAATATCTAGATATTTTGGGTAAATACCTAGGGGTGAGATTGTTGGGTCAAATGAACAGCATATGTTTGACTTCTACTACACTGTCTTCCAAGGTAGTAATGATTCGCCCTCCTACCAGTAACGTATGATCATTCCAGGAGCTCTACATTTATGAAATTGGAGCCATTCTGGTGGGTTTCTAGTGGCATCCCATGGTGTTATGATTTGTGTTTTCCTAAGGATAAAGGATGTTGGCATCTCTTTGTGTACTTATTGGGGGCAGGATTTTCCACAGAGGACTCATAGGCTCCAATCTGTGTTTTAGGTTCTCAAACCAAGACGGAACGAAGATCTTGAATTTGATTTCTTCTCCTCATTCCTGCTGAAGTGTTGCAACCAAAGGAAAAGGGAAATTCTACCCGATTTCTGAGAGCTACAAAGAGATCTTAGCCACTTCTCTGAAACCTCTAAGAGTTTGAGCAAAACAAAACAAAATAAAATCAGAAGCAGAGAGCACAGAAAAAGGCAGGTGCTGGCTGCTCACTCTGCTCAGTCCATCGGTTGGTGGAATGAATGAAACAGTTTTACCCTGCCCCACTCCTTAGTTCTTCTTGGATCAGAGTGGTACAGATGGAAATAAGGGAAACACTCTGTGTTTGAATCTTCTGGTGGCAGAGGAAGGGGTAGGGCTCAGTCCTCTTATAACCATCCCCAAATGACAAAACAAACAGACAAACAAACAAACAAACAAAAAATCTGGTTGTACCCTAATATCTATTCTCCCCTTCTTTTATAGCAGTAGAATTTTTAGTTGGTCAAGCGACGACTCAGAATAAAAATTACATTTCCTAGCCTCCTTTACAGGTAAGCATGTTTATATGATTGAGGTTTAGCCTCTATAATCTAAGTAGAAATGATAATGATCATCTCTAGGAAGTGTTCTTTTTTTCCTGAGAAAGAGAGAGAGGGAGAGGGAAAGAGAGAGTGCGTGACAGGGCGGGGGTGAAGGGGAGGCACTGGGGAGTGGGAAAGGACAGAGGAAAGGAGAGAATCCCAATCAGGCTGCATGCCTAACATGGAGCCAGACATGGGGGTCATTGCAGGGCCTGATCCCATGACCCAGAAATCATGACCTGAGTTGAAATGAAGAGTCAGATGCTTCACAGACTGAGACATCCAGGTGCCCCTCCAGAAAGTGTTCTTGAAGGGAGGGTGTATGCGTTTCCCCCACCTTCCTATACTTGGCTGGATTCTGGACTTAAGGGCTGGAGTTGATGCATCCACTTTGGACTCTGAAATAAGACCCTACCTTGCTGGGGTGGGGGGTGGAGCAATAAGACTGAATGAGTCAAACCCCCGACATTGTGGAACATGGAATCAAAGCGAGACAGACAGCTTCTGGATTTCTTGAGAGAGAAACAAACTTCTATCTTGCTTAAGCCACTGTTGTTGTTGTTCGTTTGTTTCTTTTTGTCACTCACAGCTGAAACGAATTTAAATTTATGAACCTTGATTGCTCATTGTCCTTGGTCACTTTTGGGAAAGGTAGAGTGACTTAGTAATTACCAACAGATTACCCAAAGTGAACCAATTATAACTGTCATCAACAAGTATGAGGAAATGGTGAAAAGATGCTGGTTTTGTGAAAAGACAGTGATTCAAAGAGGGGGACTGGAAGACCAATCTGAACATTGAACACGAACAGTGCATTTGGCGGGAACGCTATTTCAAAAAGCTCTTTTAATTGTGTGAGATACTGTTATGTTGACTTTAAAAGATCAATCTGAAAACAATAAAGAGTTCTTAGGAGGGAAAGGTATGGTTCCCATTGATTGCTACCCAATCAAGGCTGTGCCTAGCCGAATGGACACGTCAAAGAACAGCCTGATGAGTTAGAAAACTAGCTTGAGAAACTCCCCCAAAACTCAGATGAAGATTTGAAGAGGTAGAACAGAAGTGTTAAATAAAAAGGGAAAGGAAAAGAACTTTAGAATGAATGGGGCACATAAGTAAAAATAGGCATGGAGAGCCAGATCCAGGAAATTCACTGTCCATTTAATGGAAGTCCCAGAAGCAGAGAGCTTCCTAGAAGTGAAGCTGTAATCAAAGAAGAGAATGTCCTTGAGTTGAAAAAATAAATACATCTTCAAATAACAATATCCATCAGGGGCTGGGAAGGAGCATTGAAGGAAGTGCAAAACTTTGGAGATAATCAGACAGATATCACTAGTATCAGACAGAGACACCAACAAGAGGACTGGATTGTCAACTGATTCGTCTTCAAATTATGCTCAACTATGGAAAATATTTATAAAATTCAGGGGCTGAATAATTGTGACTCTATAGTTTCTCCTATAAAATAAACTATTAAAATAATAACAGCCGTGGTTACTTACTATGTGACAGGCACTGTTCAAAGCAAGCTGGTTGAATTATTTCATTCAACGCTCACGGCAATCGGTAAGGTGGCCACTATTATCCTTTTTACAGACGAGGAAATGGAGGCACAGAGAGGGAAATAATTTGCCCAGAGTCACTCCACTAAGGCAGAAGAGACACAGTATGGACTCAGTTCATGCTCTTAACCACCACACCACACTGCTTCCGAAAGTAAGTTGAAAAATATTAATCTCCTAGTAGAAGAATCAGACTTGGTAATCAATACATGTTAAGCTGCAACTGTGATAAGTGCCAGTAGGGGGTGCTATAGAATTTTTATGCTTGGGAATCCAGCTTGACATTTCACAGATGAATGGCATAGAGTTACTGCTTATTGAATGCTTTCTTTTTACTCAGGACTGAGTGTCATCCAAAGGGAAAAACTAGGGGAAGGATTTGGGTGATGCTTTTCTGCTTACATGGAGCACAGAGAAACTCAGACTTGGGAGGAACCATGTCTATCAGAGGAGAGGATCATCTTGTCCAGTGTCTGCTTATAAACCCCATCAATGGGGAGCTCACTACCTCTTGCAGGACACTGTGCCTTCATTGAACACCTGGGCCCCAAATGGTCCCAGACTTCAAATCTGAGGTTGTTCTTGAGGGTTGGAGATAGACAATGATTGCAAAGTCTTGGCTGATTAATAATAGAGAGGGACAATGTTCTTTAAATGTCTTTCCAAAGGACAGTCACACTTATAATGGAAAAAGGAAGTATTCATAAAGGCCGTAATGCAGCTTCCCAGGGGTTGATCTTGCAATCATACTTCCTGGATGTCCAGAGTAGCCTCTAGTGCTCAGTGGGTCTCCTGATTTCCTGATTCACGTTTTGACTCCTTCACACTACCATTTGTGGATTTTTTTGGTACACACATCCATTCGTTCATACCCCCATTTATTTTTTTCATTCATTCATCCATTCAGTAGGCATTTGCTAGGTTCCTTCTGGTCTAAGTGCAGGGGGAATGAGATCCATTTCCAGGAGGTTCTGCCACACATAGAGACTCAAGTTATGAATTCTGAAAATGCCTGCAGATTTCCAAAGTGTGTGGGGTCTGTGAGAGTGGGGACTGCTCATAGTATCCAGCTAGAGGCCCGGAGCCATGCACGAAGGGGCAGGCGTGTGTGCAGCCTGGCACACACAGGCGATTCACTGGAGGAAAATGGCCTTAATGACGTATGAGTAAATGAAAAAGCACTTGAGGTCTCCACTTAGCTCCCATTTTATAAATGAAGCTCCGGGCTCAGGTCACATTTTCCTATGCGGCCATCTGAAAATAAGGGAGATGTCTCACTGTAGCACAGGTAGACAGTATAGACAACAATTATTTAGGAATCGATTTGAAATCATTTATACGCCAACCAAATTCACAGTGTTAATATCTTCAGCCAGACATGAGTGGGGAGGAAGGGAGAGACCAGAACTAAAGAGAATGATCAGCACACTTTTAACATAGATATGAGGACGGAAGAAAGGCAGGATACCTCTTGAATCCAGGGGAGTGCTTGGTCAAGGTTGGGGTCAGGGCCGAAGGGGGACAGACTGGAAGTAGGACAATAAGGCATGAGGAGAAAGTGAAGTTCCACCCAGAGATTCTGCTAGAACCTGGAGTGTGGACGACCTTGGGTTTGGCATAGAGGTCACTTGGTACCAATACACTTTCTTCAGGGACATCCTTTATATGGAGCTCCTGCTTGTGTCCCTTACTGTCATCTGGGTGTCCCCCAAGGCTGGCATTCCCAGCCTTCAGGAGCAGCACAGGGCACAAGGGCCGGGTCTGTGAGTGACCACTCCTGTCCCCATTTCCCTAACTCTCCAGCTCACTCTCCCTCTATCTCATTTCCTCCCCCTTCCCTCTTCCCTCCTTCTCTTCTCCCTTCTCTCTTTCTCTTTTTTCCAGGGTCTTCTGAATCCCTTCTTTTCTTTCCCCATTGATTTCTCCCTTCCTTTCAGCTATGTTCATTTCCATCACTGCAGTGAATACAAAGCAATGCCTCCCAATTACCAGGTGCCAGAGGTAAAGAGATGAAAAAGTCAGGGTCCCCCAAGTGTGGAGCCACTTGCAGAGGAGACAGATAAATGCTCTGCAAAGTTAGAAGGAAGCTCAGGGTGCCATGGGAGCACTGAGGAGGGAGAGGTTATTAAATCAGTCGGTATCAAGAAGGGAGTAGAGAGAGTTACAAAAAGGAACGGATGCTTGAGATGGGCACTGACAAATGACTGGGAGTCCACGATTGGACACAGGACTTCCAGGGAAAAAGAGCAGCATGTGCCTGAAGCTTGGAGGCAGGGAGAGCATGCTGGGTCTATGCACCTGGATCTCAGGGATGTGGACTGGGTGGGAAGTCACTGATCATGGGAGCTCATTCCACGCTCCGAGAAAAAGCATTCTGCAGAAGTTTGGTCTTCTGGCCAGGAGGAATTTAGGGAAGAGCACCGCCACCTTCACTTCCCAGCTGGAGGGAGCTGATGCACTGTGAACAGATGGGAAATAGGGGCCAGGTAGTGGGCTACCTGGAGCTCCCTGCTGGGTCCCTGCTCACCTTGTCCTGTCCTGCTGCCCTTGGGGCTGTTGGCTGTGGGGAGGAGGGGAGGCAGACGGAGTTGCGGGGAAGAAATAGTTTCAGAGACCTCTTAGCTGCTGAGACTTCATTGGGCCTGTCTGCTTGCCTATTGGTTATTCGGGGTAAGGCTGGGGCAGATTTTCAAGGGGGGGGGGCAGGGAAAAGAAATCTCTTTTCTAAAAAGAAAGATGCTAACTCCTTGTGTGTCAAGCTTCACGTGCAACTGCACTTCTGGCGACCACAAGCAGTTCCCGGGAGGCCTTGCCCGGCCCTGGTGCTTTCATGGTGAAATAATGGGCAGCCCAGGCGGGGGTCCAGCCTGGATCTCCAGGTAGAGATCCTTAATGAGACACAGAAGGGCTTCTGAGGGGCCGGGACACGGTCACTATGACAGGCCTGGAACCCTGCGGTCCTCTACACGCCAGTGCCGGGCCCCTTCCCCACAGTGCGTCCAGGAGGGGCTCTCCTCTCCCCGGGGCCACAAGGGCCAGTCTTCCCACAATGTCCTTGGACTGTACCCACATGGCCAACTGTGCAAATCTCTGCTCAGCCTTGCAGCCCGGAGCTGAGCCAGAGGACTCTTGACTCATTGCTGTAGCTGTTCTGGAACTTGGCACGGTTACTAGTATTCCTCAAAGTCGTAATTACCACCACTTAGCCCGGGTTAGTGATCTGGAGCAGGGAGCAGCCCAGCCCGCATTGCCTCCCGCTGCCAGCAGACCGACTACTGGTGATAGCTTCGTGGTTCATAATAATAATAATGATGATAATAGCTATCATTTATTGGACACTCGCTGTGGACCTGGCTCGGGGCTAGGTGTTTTACATGCGGAACAGAGCCTACTCCTGTTCCTCCCCCAATTCTCTCCACCACCACCCCCCACGCCCCCACCCTGGGTCTGGTTCATAACCGTTGATTTGCATGGCAGCTTTTATTTTCGAGCAGCGGGGGAGAGGGTGTTCTGAGGACGAGGTTGGAGTGGATGCAGTGTGTTTTTTCCCATCTGGCCTCTCATGTGGTCCGGGTTGGAGCAGTTTGGTCAGCAGAAGGATGGGAATGGACAGAAAGCTTTTTTTTCCCTGAGACACCTGGTAAGATTCTGGATAAGAAATCCTGGACAGAAAGGGACAAAAACCCAGGGAGATTTTGTGAGGCTTTAGGCCAAGAGAAGCAGCTTTGGAGGGTGACCCTCAGCCCTGTTCTGCCTGGACCCCAACGGTTGGTGGCAAGGCTGCCATATGATGGATGGGGCAGGGGTGAGGCTTCTTATTGTAGGTTGTGCTCTCCAGGGGAAAATGCTGATGGCAAGATGTATGCAGGACGGGGTCGAGGATGAAGCTCGGCTACTGTGCAAGCCCAACACTCCTCTGTCTTCAGGGGGCCCCAGGTGCCCCCTAGATGTATCACTTCAGTTGTCAGAAGGCCGCCTTCCTATAGGGACATCAGTCCTATCAGATTAAGGACCTGCCCTCCTGCAAGATGGCCTCATCGTAACTAATCACATCTGCGACCACCTCTTTGGCAAATAAAGTTACATTTTGAGGTATTGGTATTCTAGGAACTTAACATATCTTTTCAGGGACATGATTTAACCCAGAATAGACTTATAACACCCTATATCCTTTCTACCCTCCCTGAGCGCACCAATTAATTCTTCCACTGCCCTGGGTTCCGTGTGCCAGAAAAACAAAGGTAAGCTTTGGAGTTCAGCTGCAGGGAAGGTGGTGTGATGAACCCCTCCTTGCTGGAGCATGTAATTTCTCCCCAAACCAAGGGTGTTTATGACATCATAAAGCATCATAACAGGGTCTCACCAGAGCGGCCATCTGGACTCACTCTTACTACTGTCCCCCATGGTTCTGGGCATACAGCAGAGTCTGAGAATGCAAAGGGACTCTGGAGGAACTGACCCACCACATAAAGTGCAGCACAGTGGTCTGGCAGGACGGGAAATGAGCGGTGACCATTAGACTTGGCAGGGTGACTCGGGGAGAGCGGCTTCGTGGCACGGAGGGGCCAGTCACAAGTCTTGCTGTGGTGGGCTCAGGAACCGGGATGAGGGCTAAGACAATACTTTGGGTGATGTTTACTGTGATTGAGAAGATGTAGGTGAGGTCAGAGGTGAGGAAGGGGGCTGTGGGGTAAAGAGAGGCTTTTTTTAAATGGTAAAACTTGAGCACATGTGCACGCTGATGGCAAGTGCTAGGTGGGAGGGAGAGCTTGGAGGTGCAGACAAGAGAAAGGAGGACGTTTAGCTGAGGCTGGCAGGTGTTTCTACCTCTGAACCCCTCTAATCCACACCATCTGATCTTACCTGGAGATTTGTGGTTGGTGGGAAGGTCACACCTGCAGGTTTTGTCCCAGGAGAGGGCCTGGATGCCCTGTGTGCTATAGGATGATACTCTCTCCCTCCCCGAGCCTGATACACACAGTGGAATTTTTGTGGTTTAGTTACCAACCCTCTCTGTGAGTCTGTCGATTTCTAGGCCCTCAATCAATGTTTGCTGAATGGTGGATGAATGGATGGATCCCAAGGACAGGGTTACCGTGGAGCTCCCGAGCATTTATCTTGAATCTGGAAAATGCAAGAAAAATTGGGCCATCTGTTTCTGTATTATATCAGGATAGCAAAAAGCCACAGAACTTAACTGTAGCCAACTCAATCATGTGTGACAACCTGGCAGTAATGCAGGACGTCGTTGTGTAAAACTGTGTGTGTGTGTGTGTGTGCGCAAGAGTTGGATGTGACTGCATATAAAATCACACGTGTGTAAGGGAGGGTGTGCATGTCTGAATGTGTGTGTTGCTGACTGAGCCTGATATCTGTGATATCTGTGTACCTAAGTGAACAGACCTATGCAGGAGCATGTGTGTCGGCTAGGATATGGGAGTCCACGTGGACGCGCACAGCAAGATGGGCTCAGGCGAGCAGGTGCACCGCAAATTGCCGTCTGGTTGTGTCCATACATTATGTCCCCCTGAAAAATCTCTTGTTACTGAGCTCCTGGTGTCCAAATGTAGTTGAGAACTGCTCTGCCTCACTCCTTCAGCCCGAGCTGAGCCGAGCCATGTGAATTGGTTAAAAACCAGAATGATCCAATACTTAGGAAGATAGGCAACCGTTACAGCACGGCGTAGCTAGGTATTAAAGTAGGCTTACCTCTCCCCCCACCCCCATCCCAGTATTGTTTCATCTATCTGCGCTTCCAGTAGAATATTCTGCGATGACGAAATTAGAAATCGGTCTATGTCTGCACTGTGTTTGGCAGGTCACAATGCAGGCCCCATGTTAAACACCTGACATGTGGCCACTGGGGCTGAGCAACTGAATTTTTAATTTGCAGTACTTTCAATTAATTTAAATTTAAATTGCCACATGTGGCTAAGGGCTGCGGGATGGGACAGCGCCGCAGATCCGGGCTCTGTGTTCCAGGCTTTTCTCTCTGCGTTGTGTCCCCAGAGCCTAGGCTCTGGCCTGACACCGGGAGGGTGCCCGGGGAAGTGTCATTTGACTGGGCAGGCCTTTGGGGATTTGCATGAATGAAGAAAATAATGTAAATTTGATATAATAAATGGAAAAATAAATCATGTTTGTAGATAAATGAGTACTTCTGAAGTGTTGGATAAATATCTCCCCTCAAGAGGTACACTAGATCTTTATGGTGGAGGTTATCCTAAGGGTTTAGTAAGGATTGGTCATTTTTTTTTTCTTTCTCTCTGTCTCCCCGTCAGCTGAGTATGAGCAGAGCTCAGACTCACATTTGCACGAGGTATGAATTTCTCCCCAGTGGAGGTTCAGTTGGTGATATAATGAAGCCACGGTCACCTCTGCCCCACCTCTGTGTGCCCTTGTGAGCTTGTTGTCTCAAAGCCTGGGTAATTCAAAAGACCCTCCATCTCCCAAGTGCACATCATGGAAACTACAGCTTCTCTGAATTAGAAGGGCACTCGGCAACTCCTCCATCTGTTCCTAGAAGCCCAACGTTGGAAGCTCATCTCACCGGTAGCTCACGGCCAGATGTAGAAAGTGTGCAGCTTCCTGCTGATTTGGCCACCTTGTCCCTCTGCCCACTGAGAAGGAACCTGTAATATTCCAGAAGTCTTCCACCTCTTTTCCATTGGCTGCTGTTTCTCTGCCATTGTGTAGCTGGTGATGCTCAACGGAAGTGCGCGATCTCATGTGTGTCACCTCTCACTCACCCTCTGTGCCCCAGTTCCTTCACCTACAAAATGGCGGTGATATTAGGACCCATGGTCCCCACATCACGGGGTTGTCACAACACACAAATGAACTAATGCGTGTACTTAGAAGAGTCCCTAACATGGAGTAAGCTCTAAATAGATGATAATTATCAATACCAGCATTATTATTTTTAATCATTTCATCTTGTTAGAATCAGATGATTGCCCAGTGAGTGGAGATTGTTTATTTACAGAAACTATATTGATGACTATTTTTTTTACCTTAAGAAATTGTGAAGTCAATACTCAATGGCACGTTATAAATATCTTTAACCACCATACCTAGAATTAATTCTATTAACCGACAGTTTCTATGTTTTTAAAAATCACGGACTCCTTATTTAATGGAAGCTCAAATTGTAAAACATATATAAACGGAGCTTCTGTAGAAGGGAAAGTGGACTTAAAGACCCTCCCTGCCCAAGCTGTCCTTCCATGGGTTTCTTAGAAGCCATGGACTCCAGAATTATCCTTATAACCAAGACAATGATGCTCAAGGTAATGTCATCTACATTGTCAATCCCTCTTCATAGTGGGGTCAGGTGACACGTGTTATTTCGTTAGTTCCTCTAAGTGTACAAAGTGAGGATATCAGTTGACTCCATTTTAATGCTTTTCCTTCCTTCCATTCTGGAACCTTCAACCTGTCTTCCATTTACTTGCACCCAAACCCTTCCTTAATCTCCTTAGACAGATAGATGGACTCTTCACTTCTGATATCCAAAGTTGTTCTTGTAGAGAATTTATGGACACTCCCTAGAGATGTTGCTACCCTGGTGTCTTAATGTTTCACGTCTCCCCACTGACCCTGAGTTTTTGAACACAGGGTCTTCTTATCTTTCCTGTAGCCCGCTGAAAGGCCAGGCTCAAAGTAGACACTCAATATATATTTGCCCAAGAAGACATTTCCTTAGGAAAAAGGAAGAAATTTGGAGACAGAAGACCCGGAGTTAAGTCTTGGTTTAACCATGTGACTGAGCAAGTCCACTTACCTTCTCTGAGCCTCAGTGTTCTCACCTGTAAAGTACAAACGAGGGCCTCCTGTTAGGCCGGTATGAGGAGTCAGCCGGGAGAGCGATGAAGCTGTTTATAAACTAAAGGGACGGATGTGTGATGTGCGTGAGGGGATTGTTGTTACTGTGTCTACAGGGGGCAACTTTGGCCTGGTAAGCCTTCTGGGCTCCCTTCTGGGGCTGAACAACAGGGATGGATTCATTTGTAGAAAACATTTGCTAATTATTGTCTGGTTTGAATAATTATCGAGGGATCCTGGAAACAGCCCTTCCCACGGATCAAACTGTCACATCTGCAGCCGACCTTTAAGTAATCTGAGTGGGGGTAATTACAACGGGCTGGTTTTCTCTAAATATAGCTGTTCCCCAGCTAAAGGTCAACTCGAGGGAGCATGGTTTGATAATTGCAAGCAGTTTGATAATGAATTAGGGCAAATATTCCCAGGGGTGCAGTCAGTGGTTTCCTCTTACGAAGACCAGAATGTGGATGCCCTGATGGGGAGGATCTGGTTTTCTGACCCTTGCTGGAGAACCTCAAGGTTCCCACTTTATTAAAGTTACAGGCCTGACATGATATCGTTCATGGGAAGGTAACTGTAGCAAAAACTGGTACAGAGGGTGGGGTGAGCTCTTCCACTCCTGGACCCCATGAGTCCTGAGAATTCCAGTGCTCGGCAGTGGTCTACTGTTTGTGTCCTGGCTGCATGCTTCATCTCTCCAGTGGGAGCTTTTACTCCTTAATGACTAAGAACCCAAAACAGAAACATCAGGAAATACAAAATTAGAGAGGACTTGGCCCTGCCAAGATTCTTTGTGGAGGATTTTGGACAAATCACTTTCTTCATCGAGTTCAAGTGTCCTTACCAATAAAACAGAACTTGTGACTATCCTGCCCATCAGGATAGGTCAGAGGAAGATCCAATAAGGAAATACATGGGAAAGCACTTTGCAAGCCTCAAAGTACTCTGTAGATGCTAGAGGTCAAGACAAATTCATTCTGTGCTATCTCCTTAGCTTGGTTTTAAGCTTCTCTGGGGTGGGCCTTATACTTTCCTTGCAACTGCCTCCTCTCCTCACCTTCCTCTTCTCCTGGGGCTTAAATTCAATAAAAACTTGAGAGAACTGAACTGAGATAAAAGAGGGAGACTAGGAAAACTAAAGGGAAGGAGGGTGACGGCTCCGCCCAACATGAGGCTTGGCGGCTTACACCGTGTGAATCATAGGTCTCACCTTCCCTTCCCTTTTCTTCCTAAGACTCACGCTTCACTCCCATCCTGAGGCTCCCTCTTAAATCTGTATCTTAGGCCCAGACAAATTTCTCCTTGGCCTGGAGTTTCCCAGTCCTATCACTTACAGTACCCTGAAAGATGCTCCCTCCTCCTTTGGGCTCAGCAGTGACGTGTTTAGTAGAGTTGGGCTGCAATATCCCCTTGGCCAGTCGGCGTCTACACCTGTTTGTTGAGGATCCTTTGAGCTAGACCCTCAACTAGGCACCTGAACAACGGTCTCTGCCCTCAGGAGGAAGGACAATAACTAAATACTTAGATACCAAATGTGATGACAGGTAATGATGAATGCTATGAAGAATGGGCAGGTTAAGAGGAGGGGATGCTGCATGGAGAGGGAGGGCTGTTTCAGGTAAAGTGAAGGAAGGTGATACAAAAATATCCTCACGGGGCACCTGGGTGGCTCAGTGGTTAAGCACCTGCTTTCGGCTCAGGTCATGATCCCAGGGTCCTGGTATCAAGCCCTGCATCGGGCTCCCTGCTCAGAGGGAAGCCTACTTCTTCCTCTCCCACTCCCCCTGCTTGGGTTCCCTCTCTTGCTGTCTCTCTCTGTCAAATAAATAAAATATTAGAAAAAATTAAAAAAAATCCTCAGGCCACAGCCTGTCTACCCATTCTCATGTATAAGGTATTTTACCTTAAATGTTTTTTTTCCTATTACAAAATTGACCTTTGGACTCTGAACCCTCATTTCAGAGAGCTTGAGGGGTAGAAATCACTCTCAATCTTCCTTAGGGATCCCCACTAACAGAGAAGAGTTGCAATTCTGGGCCCTTAGGCAAAGCCAAAGCCCTGGGAAGGAGAGTAAGGGAATTGGCCTCTTGCCTGAGTCATTAGTCCCCACAGCACCCTCTTTCTATGGCTTCCTATAGGGCCTAGTGGCCTTCTGTTGCATCTGAGTCTGACTAAAGTGGGGGAATGATTTGAAGACTACTCACAGTTCTGTCTGCCTGAGAGACCCTCCCAGAGGGCAATGAGAATAGGTTCTCTGCCATTTTCCCTTATGTCTCTCTCCTTCAGACCCCGGGGTGTGGGCTGGGGATGGGTGGAAAGGGAACCCCAGCTCTCCCCCTGCTTTCTGGAACTTCTCCGGGGCTGAGAAGTCCCCCTTCCCCTGTGGAACACAAAAGCAGAGAGATTTGCAAGCTATTTCTGGTTTTTGCCCTGCTGCCTCTCTCCCAAGGCAGTGAGCACAGTGCTGACGACTGGCTTGGGGGTGGGAGTGAGCAAGGAACACACAGGGGAGCAAAAGCACAGATTGGAGAGATTCATATCTCAAAATATCATCCCAGCCACACCTGTTAAAGAAATTCCAGCCTTACTTCACTACTCCTGGAAGTTCAACATTTTGTGTGTCCGGTGGACTTAAAACGAGGGTTGCCGCACACCTGTGTGTCTGTGCCCACACACTTGTTCCCATCCACACCTGCCCCCTCTAAGGTAAGTAGGGTTTCTTCTAGTTCAAGTGTGGGAAACTATGAAGTAGTATTAATAGTCCCCCCCACACCCCCAAGTGAACAGTGATGCTGCCAGGCAAAAGGCAACAAAAAGCATTTCATTAGCTTTCGGGTGACTTGGAAACTCTGGTCTAAAAATACAGACAAGCAGGAGTGTGAAGGAGTGTGTAGGAGGGCTGTCCCCACAGTTCTCCACAGTTAGGACAACTGGGGCCACTCGTGGGCAATGTGCCAAAATGTCCCGGCTTAGAGCCTCTTTAAAATAAGCTCCCCTCCCACCCCGAGGTCTACAGGAAACTTCTCAGCAGATGTGGGCGATTTCCCCCAAGCCCTGAAATGGAAGACAAAGGAAGCTGAGTGACAGGGCATCAGAATGTGGAGAGAGGGATTGCCTCTCTCCATGCAGGCCGGGCCAATTAGCTGCCTTCCGCCCCTCCGCTCTCTGCGGTGGCCTCTGAGAGTTTAGTGGGGAAGTGAGGGGAGCCGGTGGTCCCTGGAGTGCTTAACACCCAATTAGTGTCCATTCGCCAGCTGACCGGCCGGCCTGCTCCCTTCCAGCTGCTCAGTGCCCTCTCACTCAGCAGCTCTAAGAGCGGGGGTGCTAACCGGATGCTGAAACCCTGACACCCCTCCATCCGCCCAGCCCGGCCATGGCCAGGCCCCGGTTTTCCGGAACGAGCTCCTGTCCCCACTTCTATCCCCAGCTCACCCTCCCTGGGAAAATGCCATTCCTTTCAAGTAGAAACAGATGAGTGGGACTGCAGCTTCTGCCAGAATTCTTGAAGACCCCAAGGCAGGACAGAGGCAAGGTCAATGTGGGATGACCTGAGGGCCTGGGCATCAGGAGGCCTTGTGGTCATCGGGTTCTCAGGGGTGTTAGAAAGGCATGGAGGTGGGAGATGGGGGGCCTTGCCACTGTCTGTGGCACCTTTCTGATCTTGGGCCTCAGTTTCCCCATCTGCAGACGAGGGGGTCCAATGAGATGCCTTGCTCATTGGGGTAGGGAGTCTCTGTCCTGGGGTAGGGAGTCTCTGTACCAAAACTCTTGGGTGTCTGACAGATCCCTGGGGTGAGGTGGGCTGTGAGCTTCTTGGGACCCTGAGCTGTATGAAGCCTTTTTGAGCCAAACTGACACTCTGGTTCTCGATGATGCGGGCCTGGGCCTGCCTCCCAGAAGCTTGGGCCTCTCCCGTACAAGTCGAGGTACTTGGGGAACATCCGGGTCCTGGGAATGCAGATGCTCAAGTTGTGCTATTGTTTCGATGATTCCCGGGAGGCCCCAGGGTCGCTGTGGGGTCCCAGGTGCTCCCGGCGACCCTGTTGCAGACATTCGTGACGGAGTGCCCCAAGGAGGACTCCGGGGGTAATGTCTAGGCGGCTCCAAGTTTGTACTCCATCCACGGGCGACCTGGATCAGCTGACTTGCTTTGACCATGGGGATGCGGATAGCAGGGACTATGTGTTAGTTTGGAGCCGAGACCCCAAGATCCATCCTGATGTCTCCTTGGACTCTTGTGTCCTTGTGGTCTGCTATGGAAGGAGCCTGCTCCAGGCGGCCACTGCCCCTTCGGCCTGGGCTGCGGAACGTGACATGCCCAGGAGACCTGAACCCATCCCGAGGCCTGGGTCCAGACTGGGCCACGTGAACTCAGTCTAGAGCATCCAAACTTAGGTGGGACCTGGAGACCCAGGAATTTGAAAATCAATGTGTGTTGTGGTAAACAGTGGGGTTTTGAGGTTGTTGTGTGACAAATAATGGACTAATGTAGCAACAGAGGTGAGAAACTGCTAGGAAGGGACTGGGGAAGAGCACCCTGCAGGTGTCTGGGACCTGGGTGCCATAGAGAATTAAGGCCAGGGGGCAGGACGCCCAGGTCCCCACAGGCCAAGCATGGGCACCCATGGGACACCTTCTAGCACTGCCCAGGCTACCCCAGAATCCAGAGGGACCCTATGCTCTGAATGGGACTGGGGAGAAGCTCCTGAACTGTATTTTTGGAATCTCCCCAAGGTGAGGACGGAAAGGAGTGGGGGCACTGTTATCCAAGTAATATGCCACAAACAAGTCCGGCGAGGGGAACGGGCAGAAACCAGATCCCCAGGACTGCCCAGGGTGTCTGGGACAATCCTGGAGCCGTTAGGAACCACGCCGATTGGATAAGCCTGGGCAGCAACCCTATTCACTGCTGAGATTCAGGGATGATGCTGAAACAGAAAGTGGTTCCTAATCAGTTCAACCGAACACCAGATGACTCTTTGCCGGGAGTCTGCGGCACTGAGAGAATTGCCATAATTGCAGGCACTCGGCAGAGAAATCAGGTGCCTGCCTCTAGTCCCTTAGGCAGCGTACCCTTGGGGACCCCCAGTTCAGAGACCCTCCCGCTGAGACTTGGTTCCTGACCCCCCCCAGTGGATGCTGACCGTAGCCTGTTAGCATGTAGCTGGAATTTGGGTTAGGGGCTTTCTAATTGCAGCCTGATTTGTCCTTTAAAATATGCACAGAAATTCGGATGCTCACGGAATTCTGATTCTAGTGTTTCTTTGTGCTTGGAGAGACCGGGCTTCTGCCTTTGCCCAGGGAAGGCTGCAGAATGTGCCACGTGAGGGCACCTCTGTGGCTTCCCAGGAGTTTCAGTTACTCAGGGAGAGATGGCCACCCGGCCTCCATGTCAGCAGTCCGGGCTCTGGTCCTGGCTCTGCTACCACCTCCCTGCAACTTTGGACAAGTCTGGTCATCGTGTTGCATGTCAGTTTCATTCTTTGCGACGTGGGGAGAATAAAAACCAGCCTCAGAGGGGTGTTGTGAAGACCAAATGAGATAATGCAAGCGAACGCTTATCACCCTGTCTGGCACCGAATGCCGAGGTTGTGGTATGTGGGACCAACCCAGTAGCTTCTATTATCACTATTCTTAGTAAGAGTGAAGTGCTTAGCATATAGCAAGTCATTCCATCAGTGGTAGACTGCTGGGGTGGTCGTGATGATTGTTAAAACACCTGACCGTGTGCATCTCCTGTCTGGAATCCTTCGCTCATCTTCAAGCCTTTGGAAGTGGTGTTCAGGCTGCATTGCTTGGTGCCCTGGGATTTCCGAGGCTGGGGACTTCTTGGGTGTTCAGGACCTGAGTTAGTGGTCCAAGATCACCCAGGTATGAAGTCACACAGCGGGAAGTCCAACTCAGTTCCCAATGCACTCATTGTCCAGGCACGGGGGACTTCTGGCACCTTTATGTTCACACTGCTCTGTGCAAATCATTTCCCCTCCCCGGCAACCTTTTTCCACTTCCCTGCTTGTCCAAAAATACCTCCTTGTCTGGGAAAAGCTTCCTGAGCCCCTCAGGCAGTCACTGCTTCACTGTTGGGTGTCTTTCTGCTGGAGCCTGACCCCCGCTTATGAAGGTCTGTCTTTGCATTGAACTGCAACCCCCCAGGGCCCCAGGCCTAGCTTCTTCCCCATTAGCCCAACCTCATCAGTGACAAGTGCAGGATGAGTGGGAAATGAGCCAAACGGAGGCTGATCCTAGGCTGGTTATAAATGCATCAGGAGGCTTCGACCAGGACACCTCCTCCCTGTATCAGCTGCACCTTGAGCTCAGACTCCCCAGGGGAGAGCAGGCAGGGCGGCCCGAGTCCTACAGGAACCCAAGTCTGGGCCCGGGATCTTGGCCATGTCTGCACATATTAGCTGTGCATGAAGCCCCACAGTGAGATTCCCAGGTAAGACACAGGATGCCTAGGGAGATTCAGATCTCAGATGAACCTTTTTTTTTTTTTTTTTGGTATAATAATGTTTCATGAAATATTTGGGACTTATACTAAAGATTATTTATGTTTTTTTTAATCTGAAATTCAGATTTAACTAAGTGTCCTGTATTTTTATTTGCTAGATCTGCCAACTCTACAGCATAGGGACACATACATGCACGTCTGAGGCGTGTCAGCAGATAGGGTGGGTATCTGAGACCGCTTTCCAGGCCATGTCTATATACACTAGCTCTGGATGTGTATCCTCATTGACCAACTGATTTTCTAATATTATATCTCACAGATTCTATGAGATCCACTTCTTCTTGTCTTAGCATCTATATACTCAGGACCCATCTTGTGACCTTGAAATCATGGCTCTTCTGGTAGGGATGGTGGCATACACCAAAGCTATATGCCACTGAACACGTGTGATCCTTGTGGTGATGCTGGGAGGCCTGACCTGACAGCCAGTGCCTTGGTGGGTCAGGCAACAAAATGCTCTGTGGCCATTTGAGGAAGGGAATCAGTCTTCTTGATTACCCGAAAACCTGTTGACACCTCTGGGAATTAAGAGCCAGCATCACAAGTGCAAAGCAAGGATCGGTAACTTGGAAGAAAGTTGCAGAGATGCTGGGGGCGTGCTCTTTGAAGAAAGGTAGTGTCCTCTCCACTTGATGTCTCAGAGGATGACACTGTGTGGGAAACATGGACATTGATGGCTCTGAGTTGGAACATGATCCAGAAGAATTGGACCCTGAAACCTGTAGGTGTGGACCCCGAATAGCTTAGGAATACTGTTGGTAATTAATTGCATTTAAAATATTCCTTGTGGGGCACCTAGGGGGCTCAGTGGGTTAAGCTTCGGACTCCTGGTTTCAGCCTGGGTCATAATCTCAGGCCCATGAGATCAGGCCCCATGTTGTGGGGTTCGAAGCTCAGCAGGAAGTCTGCTTGAGAATCTCTCTCTCCCTCTCCCTCTGCACACCCCCCACTCACATGCTCTCTTTCATGCTCTGTCTCCCTCTCTAATGGATAAATAAAGTCTTTAAAAAAATTATTTGCCCTTATAATACCCCATGATATATAACCATGATTCAATAAGTACTAAAGAACATCTCCAGTAATTATAAAGTAAAAATTTAAGTGATGAGTAAACTGTGGCTCACAGCATCATTTTCTTTCTTAGCAGTAAATAAAACAATGATTCCTTTTATGATCTGTGGCATCCCAGATTGTGGGAACACAGGTAGTTGATTCAGTTAAACTATTGGTCTGTAAACCTAGACAAATGAATTTAAATTTCAAGGCACCCACGAACTCAGGAACATTGCAGTGGTGAGATGGCCCCTGCAGGTAATAGGTCTTGATTTTTGGTCATTTTTCAGGATAATCCCTTCTTTTTATGGAAACAGTACAAAGGGGAAGCCAGTGGCATTTTAGGAGGGGTGATCATGTGTATAGCGGGATGTCTAGCCTCCTTGCCTTCCACTACACTCTGTCCTGCGTCCCAGTCATTATGACCACAGACCAAGTCCCCAAAGTCCCCATATGTTTCAGACACCACCTTGGGAGCAGCTCTACTCCTGACGAGTCCACTGGGCTACAGGGTATAGGTTGTTCAATGTGGCCCCGGAGCTTTTCAGTGCACAGCCCTTCCCCCAACCCCGCCCCTCTCCCTGCAGGAGCTGGACCCTTATCTTCTAAGAAGCCACAGCACTGGCAGGATTATTCTGGTCCGGGGTGGGTGCCCAGCCCTGGTCTGGAGGGGTTGGGGACCAAGCCCTGGACATTTCTGCCTCCCCTCTCAGGCCCCAGTCAACCTTGCTCTGCCCCGAGTCCTCCTTCCAGGAGCATTTTCTCCGCATTCCTAAAGGCAGCCTCAGAGAGAGAGGCATGTCGTCAACTCCTTTTCATTTACATGGGGATTACTGGAGACCAGAAAAGTGCTTTAAAATGATATAATGTCTCTGCACCTCATCAAACCCTTCCCCTTCCACCAATTTCTGCCTGATTTACAGTTAATATTGCACACTCCCATCACCCTGCCGGAGAAGCGGTGATTATTTCTCCATTGCCATAAAGAATGTAAAGGAGATGGGAAAAATCAGGTGAATTCAGAGAAAGTTTAGTGTAAAAAAAAAAAAGTGCTGGGGGAGGGGGTGTCAGGGAAGGCAGTATAATGATGGGAGCAAAAGTGTTCCTGGAACCAATTTCAGAGTCAAGTGATTCCTGTGGGCCTGGCCATGAAGCCAGCAGGTGTGGGGCCCTGGCTGCCTGACACATGTTTGGGGCTGGGGCTGGAGCTGGGGTTTGGGCCAGAACTGGGGCCGGAACTGGTGCTGGTGCTGGTGAGGGCCCGGGCTGGGCATACCTTGATGGGGACCTTCTCCAGGACGTTCATCCACTGGGGGGGTCTGGTCCGGAGAAAGGAGAGTCAGCCACCCGGAGAGGGTGAGAGCCTCACCTGTCCTTGCCCATTTTCCCTGAATGAGACTTGGAGAGCATGTAGGCTCCTGTTTCTGAGATACAGAGGTGGCTCTGGATTCAGGGTTCTGGAACAGATATCTGTTTATGCTGCTTGTTTTAGTGGCATAATAACAACCTAATGTGCATGGGGTCTGTGTTCCAATCCTGGTTCCGAAGAGTCATGGCTGTGAGAGCTCAGGCAGTTGCCCCCTCCCTGAGCGTCAGCCTCTCCTCTCTTGAAGGGGATGAGCCAGCCCACGGTAAGTGCTCCAACAGTCCCCTCTGACTGTTTACCACCATCACTCAGTCAGTGCTCAGCAGTTACCGTCCCTTGAGGGCAAGTGTGCATGTGACCCTGTTCTTCCAAGGGTGCTGTTGGTGGAACTTGGCTAATTTTCCCATGAAGGAGTTGAGTATCATTTGTGATTCTTCCGAGGAAAGATATGCTCTGTCTCCCACACTATCCATCAGCCCAGGGAAATGATGGAATCCATTGGATTTATTTACCAGGTTAACCCAGTATGTCAGTTATTTGCTGCTGCGTAGCATGCTTCCCCAAAACTTGATGACTTACAATGTAACCATTTTATTAGGTGCTTGTGATATTGCAATTTGGGCAGGGCTTGGTGGGGATGGCTCATCTCTGTTCCATGTGACTTCATCAGAGGGCTGGCTGGCACAGCTCAATTTGGGTCCTAAATGTCTGGGGTCTTGGTTCTCCTTGTTATCTGAGTTCCTCTGTTCTCCAAGTGGTCTCTCCAGGTGCTTACCCTGGCATCCTCACAGCACCAAGATGGCCTCAGGATAGTCAGGCTGGCTACAAAGTTGTTGGCTTTCTGCCCAGAGCACAAAAGAACAGAAGCTGCCATCTGTCATGACTTCTTAGCACCTAGGCTTGGGATTAGCACAATATTCTACATCATTCTACTGGTTGAAACATGTCCCAGAGCCAGCCCAGAATCAGGAGGACGTGGGTACCCAAGAACATGAAAACCAAGTGGTTCATTGCAGATCACACAAATCACAGCCTACCACACCCAGGTCTTGGCATCATTACTTGTTCCTTCTTCCATAATAGGTTGGCTTTGAATTTTTACTTTTATGCTTACCCCTTATTACACATGAATCTTTACTGCAAGTGACCTCAAATCAAATATTTTATTTATTTATTTATTTGTTTATATTAAGCAAGAGAGCAATAAGGAAGCATGAGTGTTCTGTGGTCACACCTGTCTGCCTATCTTCCCACTTCTGTGGCTGGCCATTGGATCTCTATCTCTAGGGGTGTCTTCTTATGTTCTTATCTCTGCTTCTCTCGTTGTTGTCTCTGTGAGGCTCTGTTTCTGACTATCTCTTTGCTTCTGTATCTCTCTCTCCATTTCTCTCTGTTCTGGGCGTATTTTTCTCCAATTTAACTTCTGTAGGTCCTTCTCTCTTCCTATGAATCTCCTACCTTTCTCTCCATCCTCTGCCATCACCACTTTAGCCAGACACTTAGTGCTGTGTTTGTTATAAAATGTAGCCCTTTTGCTGGTGTTGTCAGAGAACTTCCCATCTGGTCTTTGGCTAGATTTCCTGAGTAGGAGAGGCCAAGCCTACCCACAGGATATTGCTAATGCAGAGAAGGCATCTAGAGATTCATCTTTTTCCTCTCATATCAGCACCTGGCATCTGGAGCCTGAGAGCTCTCTGCACCCCATAGCCTTGCCAAGCCAGGGTAGAAGGCCTCACCTATAGGGCTCTCTCTTGGGAAGCAAGAGATGGAGAGGCAGTGGCAGATGGGGGCAGGCCTGGAATATGGTGAGGAAAGTGGAGACAGAGCTCTATGGCCCAACTTTAGAGGAGCTGAAAAAGGGAGGGGGGTGTTTGGTTAGAGGAAGAGGGATGTGCCCACTTCTGTAGGACTGTCTGGGGGTAAAGGGAGGCATTAGCCTGAGCAGCTGCTGAAACAGGAAGAGGATGTTGTTGTGCCACTTTCCTGTTGTGCTGGGACCTCCTGGAGGGTGAAGGTCTTACCTGACTCTCCTCTGTATCCCAGGTCCTGGGGTATGCTGGGCATACAGTAGTTCAGAAAATGCTGAATGCCCTCACTTCCTAACAGCTGTTCAGTGGGAACCAGTGGTTTCAGGAGGCAGTGAGTTGCCCATCCCTGGGTTTATGCAAGTTAGGGCAGAACAACCCCGGGACAGGGTTTTAACGCTGCCTATTCAGAGGACAGTACAATTCTGACTTCATGTTTGGAGACACTCAATTTGAGGGTAGAATGATAAACCAGAGTCTCATTGAAGCAGAGAGGGAGGGTTCAGTACCCTCACCCCAGCCCTGACCTTGCAGTACTGGCCAAGCCCTCCCTTACCTCTTCCTAGGCTCCCACTCTGCAGTAACCCCCTCAGCCCCGCCCTGGAAACTGCTGGCAGAGGTGCGTGCAGGCTGGGCAGGAGGCAGCCAATACCTCTGGAACCTACTAGTGGTGGCACGCTCTGCAGAGCAGCCTGAGAAGTGACCTTCACCTGTCCTTCAGCACTGGATCACATGCAGTCTGCACCAGTCTGTACACAGCCTCCTCCAAGGTGCTGCAGGCAATTTCCCAAAGCACAAATGCAAAGGGGGGTTTAGGGAAAGTAAAATCAGGGTTTAGGGAACAAACACATAACAATTTTTCCACTTTCAAAACTGCTTTTCTGCTGAGTCTCTGGTGATGCTGGTGCCGAATTCTAACTCTGTGAAGAAGCGGGGCTAACTCTGAGGCTTCCTGTGTCTCCCATGTAGGACACTGAGTGGTGTTGGGCAGCACAGGACAAACCCCAAGGGGGATGTGCAGACCGTCACAGCCGCACAGACACCAGTATATAAATGAGCTAGTGTCCTGGCTTTCAAGACCACATCCATCTGCAAGGGCAAATGTTCAAGGTCACACACACCTGCACGGTCATACACACATGGCTACACTAACAAACCCATCCATATGCATGACCACATGTAAGTGCACACACCAGTGCCTATGTGCAGAAGACCCACACTTACGTCAGCTGGATGCTCATGAATGCAAGTGTACACACAAAGCAGGTGCAGAGGCCCTCAGCAAAAGCTGCATGCAAAAGCAGATCTGTACACATACCCGAGTGTGTACATGCACAGCAGTGTACCATATGTACACACCTACTTACAGCTGTCTACACTAATATTCACATTGAGCACTGTTTTCCTGTACCTCTCCCTCCCGCCCTTCCACAAACAAATGTCAGATACATCCTAGCATAGCGGTAAAGACTTCCAGGTTCAAATCGTGAGCTTGCCACTTTCTAGCTCTGTGTCACCTTGAACAAATCAAGGTCCCTATATGTCCGGTTCTTCACCTAGAAAATGGAGATAATAATAGTTCCTACCTTATGGGTCTCTAATTTAATAGGTGTAAAGCCTCAGAACAGTGGCTGGCACCTGATAAGCTTCCTGGGGTTGCCTCTGACGGCTCCAGGAACTGAGGAAGAGGTTGTGGCTAAGTGTCTGGTTTATTCCTGGCATTGTCATTTAGGCCTCTGCGACTCTGGCCTCATATTTCATTTCTCTGTGCCTCAGTTTCCTCCCTGGTGAATGAGATTGGCGCCTTGCCCTGACTGCCTCCTGGATCTTAGGTGGGGTGTAGCTCTTTGGGAGCTGGCAAGTGGTGGTGACGTACCAGGCGAATTCACCTGCTGGAGAACCAGTGTCCAAGAGATACTGCTGGGCCTGGTGATGGCTTAGAGGTGGCTGACACACACAGGCTAGTGCCCCACTTGGAGCTCTCACCATTTGAGCCACCCATGCTGATCTAACTCGGAGTGTGTGCTGAAGGCCAGTGCTATTTGGAAAGTATGATGGCTTTCATTGTGCATGGAAGCCCAGAAATTCAGGCAGGGAGGCATGGTTGTTGGTTCCTCTGGACCACAGGATCTCCTCCTCTTACTTGGAGGGTCCTCTTCTTTTTCTCCAAAGGTGTGATTTGGGAGAGGGGCCATGGAAAATGGGAAGGAGAGGCCCACATCCGGTCAGTCAGATGAGCCAGCTCTACCAAGTGGTCCTTGGGGCCATCAGAGAGACATCAGATCATGCCACTCCCTGAGGAGCACTCAGAGCCTTCCAGTGTCCTTAGAGGAAACTCCCAGGATCTTCTCTGGGCCTTCAAGGCCTTCCGTGGGCTGTCCCTTTCCACCTTTCCACCTCACTGACTGCCTTCCCGCATTCATTCTATTCCAGCCTGGCAGAATTCTTTCTGTTCCAAGACTGCTCCTGTTCCAGGTTTTGCCCCTTCTGGTCCCTCTGCCTGGAATGTTCTTCTTCCAGACAGCATAGCTGACTCCTCACCATTCAAGGCTCAAATCTAATCAACCTCCTCCAAGAGGTCTTCCTTGCTGTTCCTCTTCCCACTCCAGCCCACTATCATGCTTTAATTCCCTTAAATGCATTGCATTTATTGCCCACTGAAATTATCTTTAAAAATATATTTATTTATTGCCTGTCTCCCTCCCACCTCCCACCCCCTCACTGGAATGTGGCTCTATGAGAGCAGGATCCTCCCAGTGTCTGGCAACGCATAGTAGATGCTCAACTATATATACTGTCCAGACAGCTAAATGACTGACCGTTCTTACTCATTACTGTGTCATTCAGCAGTTCTCGGCCATAGGATGTACCATGAGTGATTTGTGGTGAATAATAAAGTACTATGGCTGTGAGGGATTTATTAAAAAAAAAAAAAGATACATCAGAGGAGATTCAAGGTCCTCACCATCATAGTAGTTCTCTTTACCAAATTTCAACATGGTTTCTGAGTGAAAGAGATAGAGAAGTCAGTAAGGGAAATGGGAATTGTGTTCCCAGTCCCATCTCTACTTTAGCTTTCTGGAAGTACCAGCCACTGAAGTACTGTTCACAAGGTCAAACTTAACTAATTCTTCAGTGTCTTGAAAAATGCTTTTGGTGTCATCAAAATCTGGGTGTACCTGTGAGACTTCACAGTAGACAGGTGAATTTTTTAATATTTAATTTCATCTTTGAGAAGATGAAAAGATGAGACCCTTGGTGTAGGAGGTGGGTCTCTAATATCTAGAGAAACCAAATGGCAGACGTGGGGGAGAAAGAAATGGTTGCCTTTGTAATCCACTAAAATGTGCGGGCTGTTTGTTATGTGGCATTATTCGAGCAATAGTTGACTAATACAATGGGCACATGGATCAAAGTGTTGTGTTAGTAAGAAAGCTCTTGGCTAAAATGTCTATGGTGTGAGGTCCAGGGCACCAGGTTGGGTGGGGTGACCCTGTTGGTATTGGTGGTGTTGGACTCTTTTAATTTGTCCACCCTTTTATTTTTCAGTAAGTTCAAGTCCTAGTCCAAAGTCTGGCACACTGAGCTTAACACCGATCGCTGAAATAACAACAGAGGAAATGATGAGTAGCAGGCCTGTATCTTGGTCCATAAAGTCAGCCGTACAAGAAGTATTCCATTCTTTCTTTTGTTTTTTTATTGGAACATAATTGACATATAACATTATGTTAGTTTCAGGTGTGCAACATAATGACTTGGCATTGGTGTATACTGCAAAACGATCATCATAGTAAGTCCAGTTAACTTCCATCACCATGTATGGTTACAATCTTTTTTCTTTTGAGAAAATCTTTTGATTTTGAGAAAATTTCTTTTTTTTTTAACTTTTTTAAAAATTTTATTTAAGCTTTTTTAAAATTTAAACATAAAATGTAACCCCACCACCCTCTCCCAACCCCTCTCCCCCCCACCCCCCTCAGTTTGTTTTATGACATTGAGAGTCTCTTTTGGTTTGTCTTCCTCCCGATCCCATCTTGTTTCATTTTTTCTTTTCCTACCACCTTAACCCCCACCCCCATTGCATCTCCACTTCCTCATATCAGGAAGATCATGTGATAGCTGTCTTTCTCCAGTTGACTTATTTCGCTAAGCATAATACGCTCTAGTTCCATCCATGTCGTCGCAAATGGTAAGATTTCATTTCCTTTGATGGCTGCATAGTATTCCATTGTATATATATACCACTTCTTCTTTATCAATTCATCTGTTGATGGACATCTAGGTTCTTTCTATAACTTGGCTATTGTGGACATTGCTGCTATAAACATTCGGGTACACGTGCTCCTTTGGATCACTACGTTTGTATCTTTAGGGTAAATACCCAGTAGTGCAATTGCTGGGTCATAAGGTAGCTCTATTTTCAATTTTTTGAGGAACCCCCATGCTGTTTTCCAGAGTGGTTGCACCAGCTTGCATTCCCACCAACAGTGTAGGAGGGTTCCCCTTTCTCCACATCCTCGCCAGCATCTGTCATTTCCTGACTTGTTCATTTTAGCCATTCTGACTGGTGTGAGGTGGTATCTCATTGTGGTTTTGATTTGTATTTCCCTGATGCCCAGTGATGTGGAGCACTTTTTCATGTGTCTGTTGGCCATCTGGATGTCTTCTTTGCAGAAATGTCTGTTCATGTCCTCTGCCCATTTCTTGATTGGATTATTTTCTTAGCAACTTTCTAAATATGCAATACAGTATGATTAATTACAGTTACCATGCTATTACATCTCTTACTTTAAACAATCAGCTTAGTTTTTTTAAAGATTTTATTTGTTTATTTTTGAGAGAGAGAGCGAGAGAAAGTGAAGCAGGGAGAAGGAAAGAAGACTCTCTGCTGAGGGCAGAGCCAGATGCATGGCTCTATCTCAGGACCCTGGGATCATGACCTGAGCCAAGATCAAGAGTTGGATACCTAACCAACTGAGCCACCCAGGTGTCCCCAGTCAGATTAGTTTCTAATCTGAGCCCTTCACCTGGGACTGTGACTGGGGGTTAGCCAAGCTCTACCAGAGAAGCCCATCTTCTCTTCCATTTAATTTCTTGCCTCCAAGGGCATCAATGGCCCAGTGGAAGGAACATGGCACTGGGGTCAGGATGACCTGAGGTCAGATCTTATTGTGTACTTCCCAGTTATGCAACCTTGGGTAATCCAACCATTTGAATCTCAGTGTCCTCATCTGTAACATGGGACTAATATTTCCTTCTTCCAAGGGTGCTTGTAGGGCTCAGTGGAATGATGTAAATCTTCTAGGACAGTGCATGTCACAGGAAATGGGTCCAGAAATGATTGCCCTTTGGCCCCATAAGGTGTCAACCCAGGTCACATCATCTCTACAAACAGAGAACCTCCAACTACAATGATCATCAGTTAATGGCCACTTTCATTGGCTCTATGACCTCTCCTCACCCAACTCCCAATATCTTGAAACAAATCCCAGAATCAATATATTTATTTTTCTCTTCTCCTGTATATGTTTGAAATTTTACATAATAAAAAATAACAAAGTGGGGATAGCAGGAGATAATTTACACAATGTGCCTGGGACACAGCAGGACTCTAACCCCACCCTGGGATGGGGAAGGACTTCCCAAACAAAGCAACAACACCAACCATAGTGAGACAGTTAAAGATCTATATATTTCAAGGGACAACAGAAACACAGTGAAAGGCCGGAAAACTGAAAAACAAAGACTTTCAACAAGTATAAAAGTTATTAAAAGAGTTGATATCCCTATTATATACTGAGAGCTCTGACAATTCATCAAAATAACTCTACCACTTCAGTTACGAAATGGGAAAATACATGAACAACTTATAAATGATGAAACACAAATGGTCAATGAATGTGTGAAAAGATGTCCCACTTTACCAGTAATTAAAGAAATATAAATTAAGACGGAAGAACATTTTTAGTTACCAAATGATTAAAGAGTTAAGAAATGGTAAAGGCCAGTGGCAACAAGAATGAAACAACACAGGACTCTCATATCCTACTGTTGGTAATTTAAATTGGCATCTCTTTTCTGGAAAACAAGTAGGGACTTGGTAGAAAAACCTTAAACACCTCCCCCGACCCCACATCCTTTGGGGCTAGGACTCTGCCTCTAGGAAATATACAGAAATTCAGGTATTCAAACACAATGACATTCATTATTTATAATTCAAATTAGAAAAAGAGGGAACAACCTAAATATTCCATAGTAAGAGCTTCACTAAATAAACTATGGTACATCCATATGATATCATTCTATAGCCATTAATAATTATATTTTCCAAGAATTGTTAATAACATAGAAAAATACTTATTCTGTAATGTTACATGAGAAAAGCAGGATACTGAACTATGTATGTCCTCATGCTGGGTAATCCTGATTATGTAAATAAATAAATATACACGTAGAAGGGTGATCAGTGAGGCAGAACAAAAATATTGTAGGGAGATAGGGAGATTCTGCAGTCTTTCAAAGTTGCTAGCAGATTTAAGTTCCTACCAGTCTCTGGTGTTAAAGACAGAAATCACCTTGGAAAAATAGTTCTTTACTTTGGAGGCTCTTTCGTTACATAAGTGTAAGATAAATATCCGTTGAATGTGGGTAATACTGAGCATGGGGGTGGATGATGAAAGTGAGAAGTAAAATATTCTATTATTATTATCAATTTTCAGAAAAAAAGGACTGTTTCATGGTTGGGTGGGTACATCTCTGAGAGAGATCTTTTTGATATTAAAGGATTTTTCCTTTCTTAAGGAAAGAACAGTGGGGAAAGCTTGGTAGGAAGGTTCTAATTCACTCATTCAATAAGGAGTGATTGTCTGCTCCATGCCAGGCACTGTCCTAGACCTCAGAGCATGGTCAGTGAGGACTGAGTCCCTTCTCACAGGGCTCACTCTAGTAGGGGAGACAGATAGTTAACCCGTATGATAATATACCAGGATGTGGTAAATGCTATGGAAAAGAAAGTGTGAAGGGCTAGAGAATCATTGGGTGGGTGTTATTTTATGTGGGGTGCTGGGGCCAGAGAAGGCCACATGGGTAGGTAACTTTTGAACAGAGATCTGGGGGAAGTGAGGGAGTGAGTGATGTGGCATTTGTCGGGAGCGTTTTGTAGGCAGTGGGGGCCGCAGGGCACAGTTCTAGAGATGGGAATGTGTTTGGATGATGGGAAGGATAGCAAGGAGGCTATTGTAGCCAGGACGAAGGGGAAGAGGAGGGGGAGAGCTGGGGAAGGGCCACGAGTTGGATCATAAAGAAGCAACAAGTACTCTGAATTGTGTTTTAGACAAATTTACTGAGATATAATTTATATGTAATAAAATTCACCCATTTTAAGAGTTCATGGGTTTTGACAAATGTCTGCACCCATGTAACTACCATTGAGATCAAGATACAGAACATTCCCCTTGTCCCCCTTTGCCATCAACGCCTGCCCATCCCAGCCCTGGGCAGCCATGACTCTGCTTCCTGTCACTGCCGTCACGCAGTATGCACTAGTGTCTGGCTTCATCTGCTCAGCATATTCATTTTGAGGTTAATCCAATTTGTGTGTGTTAGTGTTTTCCTCCTTTTTATTGCTGAGCAATTTTCCTTTGTAGTCTGTACCCAGCATATTTGTCCAGTCACCTGTGGATGACTTTTGGAGTTTTCTAGTTTGGGGCTCTAACAACTAAAACTATTTGAACATTCTTGTCTACTGGTGGATGTACGACACTCTTTTCTCTTGGGTACACCTTGGAGTAGGATTGTGGGTCATGGGGTAAGTATAAGTTTAAATTTATTAGAAACAGCCAGTCTTCCCAAGTGGTTGTACCATTTTACCCTTTCTCCAGCAGCACGTGAGAGTGCCAGCTGCCCCACGTCCTCACCAAGCCTTGGTGTGGTGAGTCTTTTTAATCATGCCTTTCCGTGGATATGTTTCACTTTGCTAGTAGCCTAACCTCAGGCAGCTTAAGTTCCCTGCACATTGGTTTCTTGTCTGTAAAATGGGAAGAATAATCATTCCTCCCTCACAGTGTTGCTGTGAGGATTCCATGTCATGGTGGAGATGGAGTAATAGTTCAGTACCAGGAACGTGGCTAGTGCTCGATGGAGAAGAGCTGGTTATGTCATTCCATGCCCCCAAACACAGCTACCTCTCATTTGTCATGAACTTTCTACCATGTTGTTGGAGCCCACTGATTCCCCTTGGTGAGAGTTCTCTCTCTTTGTGTCCCCTATTCCTGTTCCCTGACACTAAGCCCCGAAAAAGGAAGCCTCCATGGCTCGCCTTCTCCATCAAGCACCTCTTCAGGGCATTTTCCCAATGAACATAGGTTTTGCCTGAGAAGAATTTGGAGAAGGCTATTAAGAATAAGTAATTTTCAGTAATCCAATTCTGCTAATTCTTACAGGAGTGAGGGTTCTCCCAAGGACAAGTAGGGTAGCCAGCAGAGGCTGGGATCCAGAGGGGTCTCGAAGGAGAAGGATCTGTGTCTGCCCTGCTGGCTGCCTCCACCCAGCAGCCATGACGATCCCCGCCCTAGCTCCGCTCATGTTTCCTCAAGGAGATCTTGAATATTTATCATGTATTAGGTGAAAAAAGAAGTGGAACAGGAGGAAATTGTGTTACTGCATATGAAATTTGCCTGAAAAGTTTCCACTTTCCTCTAGTTGGAAAATAGTTTTGATTTGAAATATGAAGCTTCTCTCCAACTTATTATCTCAGAGATGAGAATGGAAAATGATGCTCCTCGGGCTTCAGGGGGATACGCTGGAGGTGGTGGGCGTTTCCGGACACTGGGAATTGTCTGTAGAAATTGCCCCGTGTGCATCAAAATTGTAAATTTCTTTTTTCTCCTCTTGCTGTTCCCCCTACCCAAATTTGCCAACTGCTGACAGGTGGGAGCGAGCTGAGGGGAGAATCTGGCGGGAGGCAGCAGGGTCCCTGCCTCAGACAGAGCATCCAGTCTCAGTTTGTCCCGGACACACATTGGCATGCAGCAACCTTCACTCTGTCTCATTCCGTTCCGGGATGGGAAGGATGCCACAGATACCAATCACCTCAGGGCAGATATCTGTGCTTTTCTAGGTCATTCTTCCTTTGAGACTCAGAAGATGGCAGTGGACCAGAAAAGCACACATATGCACAAATTTGTGCACCCACCTTGAGGGGGGTTGTGGCTTCCCCAAACATAATCCATGGTTGAGAACATTCTACCGTGACATTAAAGATCCCACAAGAAAGTCATGACGGGTACCATTTATTGAGCAGTTAGGTGCCAGTCACAAGGCTAAGCACCTTGTAAAGGTGTGAACACAAACAGAAGTGCTTTGCCTCGTGCCCGGCACACAGCAGGGGCTCTCACAATTGCAGTTCTTATGCTATCCTCACAAACAACCCTTGTTGCTGTTGTTATCCCTATATTATAGACGAGATTCCTGAGGCTCAGAAACGAAGTAATTTGCCAAGTGTAGTAAGCAGTAAGCAGCAGGAATAAAGTCTTTCTGACTCTGGCCTTGTGTTCCTAATATTCATGTTGTGGGGGGTCCTCTTCTCTCCTTGCTTACTCACGGTGACAGGGCCCTTGCAATCACTCAAGCTGGGTGCCTTTCCATGTCTGGGGTGTCCTGACTCTTAGGAAGGCTTTCCCTTCCCTGAGGCCCTACCATGCTTCCCGACCTTAGCCCCATCCTCTGTGGCTACACAGCATGTAGGTACTACCACTGCCCTTCAACAACTGTGCAAAGATTTGAATTCTGTCACACTTTTCTTCCAGCTCATTTCCTTCCATTGCCTCCCAGAGACTTGTTCAAGGTCACACATCTTAGAACTGGTGGAGGCAGGATTCAAACTGTATATATTAGATATATTAGTCTCCTGTGGCTATTGTAGCAAATGACCACAAATTGGGTGGCTTAAAACCACAGAAATATATTCTCTCATAGTTCTGGAATTAGAACTCTGAGGTTAGGCTGTTGACCAGGTTGGTTCCTTCTAGGAGAGACTGTTCCTTGCCTCTTCCAGCTTTTGGTAGCTGACAATGTTCCTTGGCTTATAGGCATGTCACTCCAAACTCTGCCTCTGCCTTCACATGGCTCTTCTCCTCTGTGTGTCTTCTCTTCTTTTAAGGATACCTGTCACAGGGTTTAGTCCCACCCATATAGTCCAGGATGATCTGGTCTCTAGATCCTTAACCTAGTTATATCAGTAATAAGCCTTTATCCAACTTATATCACATTCATAGCTTCTTGGTAGAC